>BOPP01000509.1:14619-51758 GCA_017312745.1 Gryllus bimaculatus | reverse complement strand
ATATATATATATATATATTGAGAGAGAGCGAGCGAGAGGGGAGAAAGAGAGAAAGAGGGGAAAAAATTACTTGTTCTAACACTCTGTGAAGTCGTAATCCCCTTTTTGATGGGTGATTGATACAGAAAAAAAAAACGATCAAGACAAACATTTCTTTTTCATCTGTATGCAATGAACCCTAGCTCCTAAACAATTCAGACGATTTTCTCCAAAATTAATATTCCGAAATCAATCTGAACGAACTCGTGGATTTGAGAGTTTCAAAAGGATATTTTGAGTTTTGAGCTACCTTTATATGATGAGGCCTCTAAATTTTCACCAGAATGAATGACTCGAAACGTGTTGATTACCTTTTTGTTGTCGGATAGACAAAGAATAACTGAAACAAATGTGGCAGGTTCCATTGTCGGTAAAATACTAACTACGTTTTCGCAAATTACAAAAGTTCAAATTTTTTGCGGCGTCTTCCTACCACTAAAATATCGAAGATAGAGATTATCTTCCTTAATTACACCTCTTCTTTAATGTCGGACTTAAAAAAAAGTCATACTACATTTTTTAAATGTATTAATAACTGTAGACAATTTATCGAAAATATGAGTATTTATAGGTAAAGTTTGGACATTTTTCCTACTCTTTTTCCTCTTTTGTGTGTTTTTACTCTTCTTTCTTTACCTCTATAGTTCCATTTATTTAATTTTCTTCATTTCTTGTGTTAGTACATTTAGTTATTTACTATTATGTGTTATTACTTAATTTAGTACATTTCGTTTTTACACTTTATATTTCCAGCATTGAAAGTAATTGAGCCAATTCGTTGGTAACAAGAAATGCATTTAAAATGATTATTTAGATAAATAATTTGTATGTTTTAAAGACGTTTTATGGACTTCCTAAAATTGTTTAATGGATGCTGTAAGAAGAGATTTTCATATTTTATTTCTTTCAGTTCCCATTAAATATTTTAAAGTATAAGTGCCCCGTAATATTTTTGCTACAAAATCCGTAAATAAAAAAATAATATTTAAAATTTTAGCAGTTTTTAAAAAAAGTTTTCAACATGTATTGAAACATAACTCGCAAAATTTGAATTGTACCTTTCTTGTCGGCTCGCTGTCGTGAAACGTGAAACTTGATTAATTACTTTCTATCAGTGAAGATTTTCTTATTAAAAATACAATAAAAATGAACATTTTTTTGAATATTATTATAGAGAACTGTAATACGCTGTACTACTCTTCAGCAAATACGCATAAAATTACCTTCTTATATACGTTTTGTGTATAGAAATATCTCAAATGACTCTTAGAGGATTATTAAATGCGCAATTTAGTGACACAATAGGGAATACTACTGCGTGACACATTGGGTATTGGGAATCCAACAGCCTGTTGGATTCTACTCAGAAGAGAGTCAATTAATCGTATGTTTTTCAGGTCAATGACTGCAACTGCTCTGAAAACCTTTTTTTTACTTCTTAGTGAACATTAGACATTAACACGATTTTACTCCAGAACCAAACAATTACGTGTACAATAATACTAGTTCCGTTACAGACAAACATCCATGTAAATTACCGCATTAAAACCTGTTCCTAGATCAGTGGCCTGAAATTACCGTGAGCACATTTTCTGTGTGTGTGTGTGTCTTGTGCGTGAGAGAGAGAGGGAGAGAGAGAGGGAGAGAGAGAGAGGGAGAGAGAGGGAGAGAGAGAGGGAGAGAGAGAGGGAGAGAGAGAGAGGGAGAGAGAAGTCACGGGATCCATGTCTTCTCACCTCAAAATTTTGTTTACATTTTTCTGAATATTTTGAAAACGTTTACCTCAAGTTGATTGCACACATACAGTGGCTCTCAAAATGGACCGTACACTATGTAAGAAAATATAGCATAGAAAGAATATTTATTGTAGAATTGTGAAGTACGAAATAAATATTGGTATTAAGGCAAACCTTCTTCACCGAAACATTACAAAATATCTTGTAATAACTGAATATATTAAAAAATAGAACTTCTCCTAATGCATATGGAACTCACCACAAAAATGAACGTACACTGGCAATTTTTCGTCGAAAAAAACAAAAAGAATAAGTCAAAAGTTTGTGGAATGACCTTTAGCACAAAGAACAACCTCCAGTCTCACCGGAATTGATCTTACAAGCCCCCTTGTAAATTCGAGCGCGATTTTCGTCCATTCGTCAGAGACGACCCTCGTGAGCTCTTTTTTAATTCGAAACGTTATGCTTCTGCTCATGTTTTTTCCAATTCCCACCAAAAGTTGTCAATGAGATTGAGATCGGGTGATTGTGACAGCGTTTCAAGGCGCTTTGGTACTTTATATAACAATCATAACGTCACAATATGCGCTGTATGAATGAACGCGTTGTCCTACTGAAAGTAATATGGCGGCCTCGATGCAAGGACAGCTGCATTTTGTTTGACATTTCTTTCTAATATTAATAAATATCCATATTTGTCAACTGTAGAATCAATAAAATGGTGTTTCTCGACACCTGACGCAGATACACAGCCCCATACCATTTTGGAATCCCTATCGTGTCTTAGTTAAACGCAAATTTTTATCTTCTAAGACATCGTTTATCTTCCTCTACATGTACTGCTGCCCATCTGATCCAATCTTGAATTTACTTTCATTGCTGAAAGTAACTGCTTGCCAGTACTCCGAAGGGTGGTTTTTGTAATATTTAGCGAACTGCAGTATTTTGTGCAGATTTGCCTTACTAATCCAAGGCTCCTTATTCGCTACTCTCCCGTTGTAATGGCTTTCGGACAGTTTCTGAGGATAGAGTTCTCCATATTGTTGAAACTGCCAACGGAGTAATTTAAACGACACTTTGGGGAGAATTACAGCCAATGTTATTGACAATATTTCTTTTATCTCGTTCGTTGAGTATCGGATTTCGGCCTCAGCATATTTTATTAATTATTCTGCTCGTACCTGAATTGATATATTTTAGCTTGAATAGTTTAATGAGGTCCCATTGTCATCGCAATACCTCATAGTGATCCTCCCCTCGTGGCTAAATTCACAATAAGTCTTCATTCTTCCATCATAGTTTCCTTTCTCGGGCTATTTTCAAATCGATATTGCGCTACGTAAGTCTGACCATCAACTAATGTTTGTCACAACCATCCAAGAAATCATTTCAGCGGGTATGTTTCAAAGCACGCTTTTGAGATGGTGTACTTTCATTTCTGTACAAAGCTTATTTGTAGGTATCAGACAAAATGTTTAATTTTACACCTAATAAAACAATTGTATGCGTTCAAATTGCACTAGCCCTTCTAGGAAATCTCAAATATCAACATTACCTATTTTATTTCCATAAATATTAATCTGAGAAGATGTTTGGTTTTATTTAAGGTATACAGTAAAGGTGTACGTTCCATTTTGAGATCCACTCTTTGAAGAAGAAAGTCTATTCTGTCTTAATATCTTAAATTTCAAGCATTTTTTATTATTTCAAAAATATTATATTTGGAGCACGAAAGGGGATTTGGAATTGAACTATCCCTCGCCCTTGAAATACTTTCTCGATGCAAACGTGAGGAGGTCGACCAGGAGGATGGTTAGGTGGGTCAAGTCAAAATATACTTTGATTTTATTTCAGTTGTAAGTGTACTGTCAAAACAAACTGTTGAAAATATGAAATATTCTGTTGAAATATGGAAGTCTGTTGAAAATATGAAATATTCAATTTTCAACGAACCTTTTGCGCTTTGAACTTCCGTTTTTAGAGCACTACTCTGCCATTTAATTGATCATTTCTTGTTTACGGGCGCGTCAACTGCTATTGGTCATTTGTTACGTGGGGGTAGTGCAAGTTTTTAACATGAGAGGTTGCAGGGTTGTTCCCCCTCTGTATGGTGAGATCCGACGGCGACTTTCTCGTCATGCGGATTTTTCCACATCCAGGTATCTCCCATCAGCAGGGCACCGCTCCATTAACGAAAACCCCTAAGCTCCCGCCTGGTCTCTCGACATGTGTGTATATAGATGTAAGTGTGTGTAAGTAGGGCGTGAGGATAAGACGAGAAAAAGGAAGGAAAATCGCACGCGGTCCGTGGACTGTTTGTTAGTGTACTGCTCCGGTTTTTATCTGATTTTGTTGATAGGAAAAATCACTCAAAATGCCGATCAGATTACTACTGACCTCTAGAATTCTCCTCCAGACAGCGATTGAACTCGACCTAGCTTTCTCGCCAGTGTTCACAATCTTGCCACCGTCGGGACTCGAACTCAGGATCTGCCGGTCAGAGGCACTGCAGTCACATCAATTGATTCCCACAGCGATCTCTAAAATAAGCAAATTTCTCCTTCAGAGATACACGATGAGCAGGGGATACCATTTAAGGGCTATTTATTTCCTCAGTGTGCTTCTCGAAATAATTCGAAAGCTTGTGAATTTAACTTTCTTCTCCTACTACTTACATACCGTAGAGAAAATATAATAATTCTGAAAATGGCGATATTTCAACAGAACTCGTATTACGGCCCATGTTACAGAAAAAGTGAATAATTCTTGTTTAGTGAACTTTCAGTGTGTTTCAAAAGTCTAACTTTGCTTTTGAAGACTGATTTCGACATGTCACGGCAGATCAATCCCTTGCTAGATTCGAGTCCCGAACCGACTGGACGGCTCAGTGACAGCACTGACGTTGTCTTCGCAGCCTCACTGATCGGGGATTTTAATGGCGAATTTTCGACACTAGATACACACTAGCTAGGTCGAATTCAACCACTGTTTGACGAAGAATTCCAGCGGCTGGCTGTTCTCCTTCTTTTCCGTGGTTTATCCGATCAATACCCGTCATGCTGGGGCAGTACTCAACAAACGAGTCTCGGGCTGCGCGTAATTTTTATTTCGACTTGGTTCCCTGCGCTCTCCTTAAACACTTAATCTTACTTGCATTGCACTACCACCTAGGGAGACTAGTAGGTTCCTTTCAGCTTGTCCCGGGTCGGACGGTGCCTCGCTGGTGGAGATACCTGGTGTGGGAAAACCTCGCAACGCAATGAGTTCACATTCACCTCGCGAGCTAGGAACACCGCCACCTCCCACGAAATAACACGTACTGTACTGCATTATCAGGAATATTGACCGTAGAAGTTGCCGCTCCCGAAAACTCAATATAGCCAATAGAATAAGAATGAAGCACCACGTCTCTGTTTACGGATGACGGCACGCCGTCATATTGTCGCCGAGTCGGCGAGCTCCGAGAGCTTCGCGCCGCCTACTTCGCTTTAGAGGGCCGGCGCTGAAGTAGCCCGACCAGTTTCCGCGGGAGGTCAGCGGAGGACGAGTTACGTAATCGAGGAGAAAAGACGTTTTGCACGTGCCAGTGCGCACACGCGTCGCGGTTTGCACTGCGAGTCAAGACGGAAGGCCAAGGTTGTAGAAATAGGGGTCAAAGGGTAGTGGCCTCTCCCCGTTTGAAAATTTATGGAATCAAATAGCGCCCAAGACATTAAAATATAGTTTTGATTTTTTTGAGCATTTGTACACACACACACACACACACACACACACACACACACACACACACACATATATATATATATATATATATATATATATATATATATATATATATATATAATTGTGTGTAATTTAAACGTTTGCACTGAATTTATTTTCCAATAGTAGTCGAAAGTTTAAAAATATATTTCTAGTTTACAAACCAGAGAAGTAATAGATATAATATTGTTCATATAGAAGCTTTAGTTTTTATTTATAAATTAAAATAGCTGCAATAAAAGCAAATACTTAGTTTTATAAATAATGTAGGTCACAAAAAAATGAACTCGGTTATTTTACAGTGAGTCTCTCCTTGTATATACTCGTATTTATGGAGCTTATTATTGTTTTTATTATTATTTTTCAATTTTTACATTTCTCTCTACAGATTATTTTCATGACATTCTCAAAAAACAACATTACCTTAATTTTATAGACGTTTGTAAATCTTTTCATGCTTTTCAGTTCAGTTCGCTCCTACACATTTATAGTAGTAGTAGATGATATCTGCTGATGTCTCTTTGTGCTTTGTAAGTTCACAGTAAGAATATTTATAATTCTTTCGCATATTCTTTCGATATTGGATTGAAAATATTCCACTAATGTTCTTTGTTTTACAATGTGATTCGGTTTGATATAATTTATCTATTCTCCGCCCACCATCTGTTTTATGAGGGGTATCATCATATAATGATTTAAGCTGTAAGCGTGTTTCGTAGAAACCGGCCCCAAATGTGGCCTTTACCGGAAAACTTAGAGTGTGCGTACGGAATATTGAATTATCAAATCATATTCAGAAGATGTTGGACGTGACCTTCAGAGAGTGGTTTCAGCCGTTTTCGTATCCCTCACAGTCTCGTAATTTTACCGTTGCTCCAATAATCTGAATTCCTTTATACTTGTCTACGATATTCGTTAAAAAAAAGTATTTACAAAAGTTTTGTGCATTTGTTTGGATTTTTGTTTAGAATACATTTGTGAACATAATTAAATATATTTTAACTAAAAATGTCTAATGTTTTTTTATCTGTTACACGTGAATTCTAACATATGAAACGTAGCAACATAAGTGTTAAATATTGTGGCTTACATTTTTTTGTCTCACAACACCTCTACTATTTTTTTATTCATCTAGTAGAAAGTTCTTAATTAAAATAACATCAATTTATTTGCTCATATCTGCATCTTCTAGTTTCATCACCATTTTATTCCAATGCTCCATACGGATATTTTTTTGCCGGTTTAGTGATAGCTAAGGCAGTAATGCCGTTGCGATCTCGGACCGAAGAATCGTAGGTTCGAGTCTCACCTCGGGTATGGTTGTATTTGTGTTCGTCTTTTCACCCCCTATCAACACCAGATCATGTCATAGTCGCTGTTACCATGCCGTTAAATACAATAGTGGTCGCAAATAACCTATATTGATGCCATCATAAATAAAGCAAATTAGAAAAAAATCTCATATATCACTAGATTTCACGAATGTCTTTGAAACCCCGGGAAATTCATTTTCGGGTATATATTTTTCCCCTCTCTTATAATTGCTTTTAATGGTAAAATTAGTTATATATTTTTTTGAATGATTTAACTGCATTAAGTCTATCGCGCACTTGAAGTTTAGGGCTCTTATTGTCTTGTCATATAACGGAAGACATTGTGGGTTCGATTGGGTATAGTTGTGAATAAAATTAAGTTATTACTGACTGCGGTTTAAGAGTGTATATTATCTTTAATAAAAATGTCCCATCGGAATGAGGTCCATACTTCGTTGTTTTCTGATAGGCGGGTAACAAGTTTTAGAAAATTGATAATAAATACATATAAAATAATAGTATTACATAATATAGTATTATATTTTCGGCAAATCGGCAAGGCAAATCGGGTACAGATTGTGGCTATTATATATCATCTTGCCCTTCATGACCTTAATCGGCTTACTGTCACAAGAACGCGGTTAACGATTATTTGAGTAACCACATTCCTGAATGATCTCAAGGAAACGTGCGCAGATAGTGAAGCTTTATTTATGTCCAGAAACAAAACCAGACGCAATCACAGTATGTGTACGTAAGCTTCCGCGGCTCGAATCCATGAATTCTCGGCTGTCCGGGAGACGCCGCGACGTTGGCTGCCTGCGAAAGCCTGAGGAAGCCTGCGAAATGTCGGGCGAAACGTCGGCACCCCAGCCAACGACGCGGCGTCTCCCGGACAGCCGAGAATTCACGCAATCACAGTATTTGTATAAAGTATCAAGAAATTTGATTAAAAACCAGATCGAGATGGCGATCAATGCCCCCAAAGCTGCGATACAATACATGCATATTTAGTCTTTTAGAACGTGTATACTACACATTGCAATTAACACATTAAATGTCCGGGTAAAAATCAGTGTTATTTTCCTTTCAGACACCCACTGTAGTCAGTAATTTTAAAGAAACAGAACAGAAACACCTCCAGTAAGTTCCTGTCTGTTTTGTATCAAGAAATTTGATTAAAAACCAGATTGAGATGGGGGTCAATGCCCTCAAAGCTGAGATACAATACATGCATATTTAGTCTTTTAGAACGTGTACAGTACAAATGGCAATTAACACATCTAATATAATGGTAAAAATAAATGTAATTTTCCTTTCTGTCACTCACTGCAGTCTGTAATTGTAAAGAAACAGAACAGAAACACTTCCAGTAAATTCCAGTCTGTTTTCTGGGATCGAGCCCGCGACTTCCCAATCATTGATTCCTAGTGATAGTAAGTGTAGTGCGTGCTTTTACCTGGTGGCGGCGACTTTACCTCGCTGGATGGCGAGATCCGGCACCCACCTGCCATCTCAAGCGTGATTTTCCCCAACCAGGTATCTCCCATTAGCTCCAGTCGGAACACGTTCTAAGATCCCGAACGGTTTCCCGGCACGTGTGGTAGTGTAGTGCGTGCCATTGAAAGTGGATTTAAGTAAGGTGCCAGGAAAGGTCAAGGAATGGGAAGGAAAGATCGCGCGCGGTCCGTGGCCCGTTTGATAGGATACTACTCGGGCATTCACCTGTTATTGATCCAAGAAACTACGCACAACTATTAGTCTGTATGATCAGAGTAGTCGGCCGCTAGAATTCTCCTCCAGACAGCCACAGAACTCGACCTAGTAATCTGGCTAGTGTCAATAATTCTGCCTCCGTCGGTACTCCAACCCCTGGACCGCGCGGTCAGAGGCACCGCAGTAACATCATTTGATGCCCTGAGTCACCTTTCCTGGTTTTCCAATCATTGGGAGAGGCTCGTACCGCAAGGTGTTTTCACGCTCACCGCTACCGGTCTCGGTAAACTGCCATGTCACCTCAAACTAAGGATTTCTTTTAGCAGGAAAGGTGCATTCACACGCGACTCGCAGCCTTGAGGTTCTTAACGTGCAGTAAATGTGGGACGTGTGAGTATAGGCGCGCACGTTTAAGAATAGGAGGGGGTTAGCAGATGCAGCCTTTTTTCCATTTAAATTGTTTATATTTACATATGACATGTTTTAATAGTAAATAAATAAAATATACTACACAGACAACTAAATTATCACTTAAATTATTATTATTTAATTCAATCGATTTTATGTTCAACTATTTACAGGGTTGACGGACCTGGAGAGCCTTTCTCCCAAATGTCGTATGAAAAAATACGTATTTTACTGTATTTGGGAAAATAACTTAAATTACTTTCAACGAGTTATTGTTATTAATAATTCATTGTTTGTTATAATTTGCAAATTGCTGTGTGATTTTGCATAAAACAATTGTGGCCGGTAATGATTTCCGTTACTTCTAAAACTGCGTAAAATAAATAAAATTTTGAAAAATCCCTAATTCTTAGGTTAAAAAGTGGAAAATCAGTGATTGAAAATGTTTACAGACATAAGAACGAGTATTATCATATGCATTGTTAACTCCTTTGTGGTCCATTGAAAATGTTATGGTAGCTTCGGCCTTCTGGCCGTCCGTCTGCACACGTTTGGGCAAGATTGCTTTACTTTCCTATTCAAGGCAGGTGTGTAAATTATGGATTTTCCATTCCAAGCCGAATAGATGCCATCTCAATATTGTTCTGTAAAGATACCATTAAAATAAATATGCTGATAGTCAATTGTCAATTTTTTATTGATTATTTGTTATGAATAAAGGGTGAGATCTATGGTACTTTGGCTGTCGCCAGTTGCCAGTCACCTAATTAGTTAGCCATGTGATGAATGCGTTTCTGTAGGGTCATGAAATTCAACAGAAGGAAATTCACAAGATTGGCAATGATAGATTGAGGGGAGAGAGAGGGATGGGAGAGAGCGTGAGGGAATGGAGTGTGTGGGAATAGAGAGGAGAGTGAATATAGGGGAGAAGAAGTAGAAGTAAGAAGAAGAAGTAAGGGAATGGAGTGTGTGGGAATAGAGAGGAGAGTGAATATAGGGGAGAACGACTTAGAAGGATTAGAACAGGTGGAGCTACATCACTGATATAATTCCATCTTGCATCTCCAATCGATTTGTAGGATTGTAATTCTGTCGTCATTTTTGTTAAATGTACTGAATTATTGAAAAACAAACTTCTCCATTTCCTATGTTAAGTTTTTGTACTTTTTCTCTCTTTTGTTTCTCGTACAATCCCTGACGTCTATTGAAGATGTGAATGTGACAGCTGATCAATTGTTCTATTGTACTTCGGTTTCTTCTTGCTCCACTAAGCTACTTTTACAACCGGTTTCGTAACCGTTGTTTCCTCATACGTCTTTTATGAATCAGCACTTCCCCCTTTTTCTCAACGTCATTTATCAAAAAGTATGACAAAACTACATGTTCAATCGTGAGGGGAAAAATGCATGCGAAACTAGTCATGCTGCAGCAGCACACATTTTCTGCGTTTCTTTTACCTTTGCAATTTTCGAAAATTCAGGGAGTTCAGCGAAAATTTTATCTGAAATATTTTTGACCTTTCTTTCCTATATTCAAGAAAAAATGAAAGAAAAAATTGGAGCCAATTTTAAGAAAATTATTTTAGTGAATTCATTTATTTCAACCACAAATTACGCAAAAACTATTGTTTTTTACAAAAAATATATACAAGATCTTATACACAGATCTGTTTTTTGAACAGAGTCCATGAAGGGAAAATATTATATTAATGTTGTAAAAATTTGCAATAATAATATTTTACAATAATTTTCAAAAATACTGAGACTACCGAAAATGGGTCTTGCGCCATTTTTGTAAGTGTACTTAACACAAAATAAAAAAAATTGAAGCTGCTTTAGAGAATATAATTGTTTAAAAATGCATATTGCTGCAATCATTTCACGCTACTCATATTTTCGAAAAAGTATAAATGATCTTATATAAAGAGTTCTTTGAAGAACAGGTAACATTAAGTAGAAAAAATATTCTATATTGTCGTTGAGCGAGGACGCCGCAAACAGTATGGACTTTTTCAACTTTCAAAAATTCAGAGTTAAACGAAAAAGGAACCTACACCATTAGTTTAGGCTTCCTTTGTTGCATTTCAGAAAAAAATTAAGGAAAAAATTCAAGCCACTTATGCGAACATACAAAAAATGTGTTTAGACTTCATGTAAAGTAACGCCCAAAATAAAAATTTTGGATTCAGCATGCGATCAGATCGATTGGGAAATATCAATTTTGGAGAAAATCGTCTCAACAGTTCAGGAGATATTGTTGACCACAAACGCACAAACGCATAGTTTAAGAGGTGGACGGAAGGACAGACAAACGTTTTGACGAAAACCATTTTTTCTGTATTAACAGTTCACAAAACTTGGATTATAAGTACACTACATGTTAGATAAAGTAATTTACTATTATAGAAATGAGATTTATCCACCTTTTGGGTATGAAGGCACCGCAATACAAGTTTTTCTGGCGATAAATTGCCATACACCACAGCAGAATTACAATTTACGACTAATACATATTTGAATTTTCCATGTAAATATCCACGGAAGAGGAAGCTTTGCAGTGCGTGCATTCATAAACGACAATACAGAGTAAAAGTCATTCTAGTATTTAATTTAACAACTTTTGTCAAATTGATGAATTCAGCTTTAAAAGATACAGCCAAATACTGATACATTCTTTTCCAAAATTAGTTTTACTTTGATGAATTAGACAAACAAAAAGATAACATCAAGCAATATGCAAAACTAGTATATTTTGCAGTCACGCATGTACTGTTTTATTCAGAAGAATTTTAATGTTAAGTAAATGTAAGATTTTTAAAAAAAAGTCAAAACTTCACATTTTTGCTTTATGACTCCCATCAATGTGTACATTGCCATTGTGTACACATTAGACTCATTTCATCAACATCAACCGGGTTTAGAAAAAGTTGATAAATGATTCACAGGATAAGATTGAGATATATGGGGCTGTGAAAAGCCACCAAGCTACAAACATGTAATAAAAACACCCATGCCATATACGAGATACGAACCCACGCCCCACCAACCGACGACGCTACGAATCTACATTTCCATTTTATAGTATTGCATTGTGTTTGTGTATGATTCATCATAAACTGATGACTTGAAATTTGCTTCTCAATATATTGTTATCAGATATGTGATTCTCTATGTCTTCATTACCCTCCCCCTCTCTCCTTCACCATGTGTGTCTCTTCCTCCCTCCCACCCGCCTATACAGCAGGTCGAGCTGAAATTTTCATTCGTGGCAATTCCGAGAACTTTTTCACTTCATTTTGATTGATTGTGTTTTGTGTGCACTTCAACACTATGCTTATTGACACCTGGCAATAGACAGTGAATGCGAAGTGAATGGACAGAGAATTGGTTGGAATTGGGAGGGTAAGATCGCACGCCGTCCGTAGCCCGTTCAGTAGTACGAATAAAGGGTGCAGCTCCGGCATTCACCTGGAAGTGGTTGTACGGAAACCATTAATCTGGGCCATTGTATTCGAATTCTCCGGTTCGCGCCACAAACGCACTAACTACGAACGTTGTCTTTTATGTTTCGGGATTTGGCAACGCTGGTGTTGCAATCTGGCAACTGACAGCTCTATCATAAAGTTGGATGTTTTGAGGTTATACGTACTCAGAACGTTTTGACATACGAGCGCTATTTGTGTTGTTTACATTCATCTTGGCCCAAAAATGGAATTAAATCGTGAACATTTTCGTGATATTATTTTTTACAACTTTCGACGTGGATTAACTCAGCAACAGTGCATGGATGAACTTAATTCAATTTTCGGCGATGAAGCTCCATCAAGGACCAGTGTTTATCGATGGTATGGTGAATTCAATAGTAGCCATAGTTCACTCCAAGACGAATTTCGCGAAGGTCGTCCAAAATCAGTTGTTGTTCGGAAAACCATTGACGATTTTGCGTGAACTGATATTGCAAGATCGTCATGTGACCTATCGTGAGATTGAGACATCCTTAGGCATTAGTGGGTCAAGCATACATTCAATATTGCATGAAAATTTGACTGTCAACAAAATTTGTTCGCGTGGGATTCCACACAATTTGTCAATCGCTCAAAAAAAGGCTCGTGTCGATTGGTCGAAAGAAATGCTCGCGTATGAGCCCGAAAGTAAACAGCAGTCAACTGTATGGGTGTTTCAAGATGAGCAAAATCCAACAAAAGTTGTTTGCGCACGAAGCACTTCCAAACAGATGGTCGCCTGTATTTTCGGAAAAACTGGACATGTCGCAACCGTACCACGAGAACAACGCAGAACAGTCAATTCCGAGTGGTACACAACGATTTGTTTACCAGCTGTCTTCCAATATATCAGGAAAACCAACCGCCGAAGACGGATCACTCTTCACCACGACAATGCGAGCTCTCACACATCGGCTCAAACAACTGCATTTTTGAGCACCCAAAACATCGATTTGACGAGTCATCCGCCGTATAGTTCTGACTTGGCACCGAATGACTTCTTTTTATTCCCGTACGTAAAAAACAAACTGAGATGTCAACGTTTTTCGACACCTGAAGAAGGGGTTGCTGCATTCACAATGCATGTTTTGGAGATACCTCAATCAGAGTGGCAAACGTGCCTCGACAATTGGTTCAAACGTATGCAAAAGTGTATAGATCTTCATGGGGAATATTTTGAAAAAGTATAAAGTGATTTTCGATGTTTAATATTGGTTTTTGTTCTCTAATTCTGAAATATAAAAGGCAACCCTCGTATAAACCCACGAAACACATTTTGCGAGAGCATAACTCGATCAAAATTGTAAGATCGATCGAAACCAAAAGGGAGATACGCTTTAAAAATGTAACAGGATGTACAAATGTGTTTTGCTTTTTGATTTCGACGTACGGATCAAAACTCGGATATCCGTGGCAAAAAAAGAAAAATTATTTTAAGGACCTAAGACGCATTGTTTCCAGAGTTACACACAATTGTAATGTGTTTTGCGAGTTGCATGTTCCACTGCTGTTATCCATTTGCCATGATCTGCGAAATTCTATTGTCAAAACCCAGTTTGATGCTCGCCTGGGGATAATGTCCCATTCATTAGTAGAACACTTGACCGATTTTGTGTCGAAGGTGTGCTACAAATAGTACAAAACCTTTATGTTTCTTTGGAATATTATATTTAGAGGAGGTACGCAATGTATTAAAACCGTGCGGTATTTAACTTTGCATTCAAGATGTATTGTTTAATAAACATTTCTTTTCATCTATTAAGAATATTGTTACAATGAATCCAGTTATGAAATGTTCTGCACAGAAACGTGAAAATCATTCTCATGATCACGCTATTTAAACAAAAGCGTACATTCAGGAACGGTCCTAAATTTATTTATCTGTTTCTTTCTTTCTTTCTCTTCTTTCCAAAATCTGTATTAAACTATACTTATGTTACGTGTTGGGAATGCCATTTTTTAAGACTAAAAGAAAGAAGTGTCCGCGTTCAAGACAGCCATTTGGAAATCCTAGCTTCACGAGGACATTGCAGGACGCTGAACCCCGGAGGTAATTGTGCATGTCACGTATCAGAGGAAGGAGAAGGGGGAGTTTTGTGTTTCTCACGATGAGAGCATAGTCACTCGCCCACATGCCTCTCAATTTCCTCATTAACGTTTTCCCATAGTACTTGGTACGTGTGTCTGTTTGTATCTCGCCAAGACCGGTGACAGACTATGCAAAGACAGGTAAAAATTACTTGCGGTGTGACAGTAGATAACGAAGGAGGAATTTCGTGTGTCCTGCAATCTAAGCGACGATCACACACTTCCACTGCTTCTGACTAATCGTCTCATCCTTCTCGCCCTTCTTCTTCTTCTTCTTCTTCTCCTCCTTCTTTTCCTCCTTCTTCTTCTCCTCCTTCTCCTCCTCCTCCTTCTCCTTGTCCTTCTTCTCCTTCTTCTTCTACTTCTCCTTCTCCTCCTTATCCTCCTTCTATTCCTTCTCCTTCTCCTTGTCCTTCTCCTCCTCATTGTCCTTCTCCTTCTCCGTGTTCTTCTTCTTCTCCTTTACTTCTCCCTCTTCCTTCTCCTATTTCTTCTTCACTTCAGGTATTTGGTTATTTCAAACCCACGGCACATTTTTGGCCTTCCTTTTTTATCTTTTACTTCTAGACTTATATTATGAGCTTAACATTTGACTGTTTTTTCGACTTGTTGTGCCAATCATTCCGATTTTTCAGAAACATTTAATTGAGGCTCTTTATCTTCAGTTCTTCTCTTATATATCGTCTTTTGTATAAACATATCGATCTTCTTGGGGACTTCAGTTTTGCCTTAAGAAGTTCTGTGTTCCGAATGAGAATCGAGCGCTCATTTCCGTAGAGGAAAACGGAAATTGCTTTTGAATCAAACATCAGACCTTTTACATGGGCTGCCATGAGAAGGATAACGTGATGCTCATTGGATTGATTAGAATAGCTTTGAGCATCAACAGTTGTTTCTCAGTCATGATGAGTTTCAGTAGCCGTGAAGAGCAGCGTTCACTTCTCAAATCAGTGGTACGATAAGGAAACTTAGAATATATGTCTGTAACGATATAATTTTGGCATTCATCTAGGTGAATAGAGTGTTAACCATCTCTACCCTACAGTCGGATAAAAAGGGTTCGAGCAGAAGGTTCGTCATTTTCTTGGTTTTTCGGCAGACAACGTATGAAAAACGTGTTATGGTTTAGTAAAATATTTTCGAGTTTAGACTGTGATTCACTTTTGTTTTTCCATGAAACGTTTCTGTTCCGGTTTTGGTTTCGAATTAGTTATAAATAGTTTTCCCATGTTTTTATTAAACAAACATGTAACAAATTTACTCCGCGAGTAGATCCATCTTCTATATGCATAATTCACGACTGATAAAAAACCATAGATTGGAATAGGATTTTAGAACACTTTTTGGATGTGCATTTGTTTATTCGTGAGTTACGACTTGCACTGTCATGCAATAAAATGCATTTAATTTTGATGTACAGAAAGTACGTAAGTTATCTTTAGAGATTCATGTATTATTAAGCTTCACG
This sequence comes from Gryllus bimaculatus, assembly GCA_017312745.1. Classification (NCBI taxonomy): domain Eukaryota; kingdom Metazoa; phylum Arthropoda; class Insecta; order Orthoptera; family Gryllidae; genus Gryllus; species Gryllus bimaculatus. The sequence goes on along the minus strand of BOPP01000509.1, from coordinate 35,726 downwards.
TACAATATTCAAATGGTATCTGATTTCTGTAAATCGTTTGCTCGAATTATCGTTTCATTTGAATATTAAATCCAAAAATTCCCACTATTTCACAATTTACGTAAAATAAACTTAGTATATGCTTGATATTCTCATCAGATAGTGTGAGACACGTTTCTTCAATTAGAATGCTCTTCATAATTTATTAAAACTAGAATTTTCATGTAAACTATAATAAATAAAAATTCAGAAAACCCAATCTGGTTTTTCTTGGATTCTCTCTCTTTATTTCTCTCTCTCTCTCTCTCTCTCTCTCTCTCTCTCTCTCTCTCTCTTTCCGTCTGTCTCTGATTCTCACCCGTTAATTTTAAAATCCGGCAGAAATATTTTGGACGACACTGGATAAACAATATCTATAAACTAAATTTGTGAGTAATGATTAATACATAATAGCAAATATATATTTCCGTGATCCATTCACCAGCTACAAAGTCATAAAGATATTTTGTGGTAACACACAGGTACTCGTAAATGTGAATAAAGTGGTAATGTATAGTAGAATTTGCTTGCAGTTACATTGGATTCTTGTTACTAATATTTTGGAATCTCCCTCTTATCCTTCCCTGTCTCATACACACACGTACATCCACGTCAGATCTTGGCAGGCACCTAGCGGAAAACGCGGGGTGCTTGCCAACTCCCCAGCAAACGTGCAACGTCTTAATACCGGCTGCGTTATCTCATAGCCTGTATTGCCGCCGTCCCTGCACCGTCCGGGAAGTCCCAGTGTTTGAGTTTCAACAGTGGTGGATTTACCACACCACACATGGGATGCTACACACATGGGGTGCACGTACACATGAGGTGCAAAGTGGATATTTTCTCTAGAGGTCTATGTTCAAAAATGAAAGAAAAGACAAAAAAGCAAGCAACAACAATAAAAAACAAGTGAACAATTGTAGGTCATTTAAAAAAAGTAATTAATTTGATTTATTTGGCCAAAGAACAAAAAAACTGTATGTGACGTATAAGGGAGAAGTACACATTGCTCGTTTTCTTGAGCTCCAGAATCTCATTCCCACCTTTTAACTATACCAATAAAGCGAAGTTAGTTACATTTGAAAATAGAGTTTTCTTGAGTCATCGAAAACTTATTTGTATGCGTAAAGAAATTGTAGATTTGAGTTGTTAGTATTTCTAAGAAAATAGTAACCCATACTCCAGGCTCTACTTCTACAAGCAAAACTTGTGCAAAGTGAAGCTACGTTTTAATCTAGACTCAAAGGAACGGGCCATTGCTTAATAGATGAGGAAAACTGGTCGATTTTTTTACCATTTGTGGTTTTGAGTAATAATATAAACAAATGTGTCTTATTACTGTTTCTACATGTTCGCTCTGATTGCTGTCATGAAAGTACTCCTGATGCCAATGTAACTGTGTCCCAAAACATTTCATTTTTACCATCTCAAGTTATGTTTTCCAGTTTCCTTGATTGAAACATGTCAAAGAGTGGAAATCGTAAATGAGACAAATATAAATGGATCACAGTAATTATGTTTTTTTGGTGGAGGCAAATTAATACTTTTCCAGAAAGTGACATCAAAATGAGAGTCTCCAGTCAATTGGCACCCCACATTGTCTGTCACTCCCTCCCTCTCTCTCTGCCTCCCTCTCTCCATCCCTCTCTCTTTCTATCTCTCTCTCTCTCACATACCCACGCTCACACACCCATCCACACACACACACACACACACACACATACGTACGTACACACATTAATTCTCGGCTATCCGGGAGACGCTGCGTCGTTGGCTGGGGTGCCGACGTTTCGCCTGACATGTCGCAGGCTTCCTCAGGGCAGTGACTAAGGGCGTCTCCCGGATAGGCGAGAATTGATGGATTCGAGCCGCGGAAGCTTACGTATACGTACACGCATTCCTGGGCGATTCCATCTCTGACAGAATTTTTACCCTAACTTTCCGAGAGCCTTGCCAATTCCGCTTGTACAGCTTCCTTCCTTTTTCTTAAACTCCTCCTGCATTTTCCCGTTCTCCTGCCTCTCTTCCGCTCCTTCTGCCTTTCGTCCTTCTCCTCCTATTTATTTTCCCTCTTCACCTCCTCCATTTCCTTTTCCTCCTCTTTCCTTACTCCTTTCTTCTCGTCCTCCCCTTTATCCTCTTCCTGCCTTCACATCCTCCACCTTTTTATTCTTCTCCTCCCCCTTCTCTTCGATCTCTCGCTTCTTCCCTTCCTCCTCCATCTCCTTCTTTTTCCCCTCTAGCTTCTCCATCTACGTCCTTCTCCACTCCCTCTCTTTTCTCTTCTTCCTCCTTTATTTCTTATACCTTATCATTATTCTCTTCCTTCTCCTCTCCATCTCCTCCGTCTCCCTCTTTCCCTTTTCCTCCTCCTCCTCTTGCTTCTCCTCGTCCTCTTCTGTCTCGTCTTCCTCCACACACCCCACCTTTCCCTTCTTCTCTTCTTCCTTCTCCTGTTCCTCCTCCTCCTCTTCCTAGTCCACGCCCGCTCTCGTGTCGCGCCTGCGGTCGTTGCGAAAGCGCCGTGTGTCTCACTGGCCGGCACGCCGCCGCCGCCGCCGCCGTCACCCAAGGCCACCTGTAGAACGTTTCCTTCTGCCCGTAGGAGCGGACACGCACGCACGCACGCAGGCCGGAGACAGACCTCCCGGCGTCGGCGGGCGCAGTCCACGCAGGGGTTGTTTGCGCCTCCACGACGCCAACGCTGCCAGCGGCAAACAGCCTCCGCCGCTCACGCCACCGCCTCAGAAGCTCCACTTGGCGGAAGTTCTTACTCGTGTTTGTGGTTCGAGGGAGAACACCGCCCATGCGACCAACAATTCTTGTGAACAGCTGGAGATAAACATCGGAAAGCGTGTGCCGGGTTTTTAAGCGTGTGTTGGATGTGGTGTTAATTTGGATCTTTTGCTTCCTTTTGTTTTGTGAACGTAGGTTCTAAGTTGGAGGTGAAAAGAAGTGGGATGTAGTGTTCCGTGTTTATTGGAAGCTGTGTGTTCCGAGAGTAATATTCCACGACCTGGATGGATTGAAATGCATATGAATTTTCTGTGTATGAGTTTGAAGGTTTATTGTTCAGTAGAAATGTTCAATTTTTTATCGTGTATTTGTGGTTGTCGATATAAAATTTTCATATAAATTCAGGAGCTAGTTTCACTAAAAATAAACTACTAACGCCACCAATGTGTAGTAATAAAAAAGGCTTACAGTTTTATGTTCATTAGGTAACGAGGCTATAAAGTGTAAATAATTGATCATTGTTTTTTTACGCAAAACTAAAGTAATTGCCTGATAACTGATTTTCAATATATTTTCAAGAAGAAATAACATCGTTGCGTGTGCAACGAACTCAGTTAAGGTATTTTGTTATAATTAACCAACTAATGGTCCCTATACCAGAATACAACTTGTGCATGTATCATCAACGACCGTGCACATTAAGTTAAAAAAAACAGGCAGGACAATAGTGCATGAAAAACAACTTACGCAGTGGAGTGGATAATTACTGACGTCAGTGATCGCCTCTTGAAGAACAGAACTTTTTTTTTGTGGAGCAACCGATAGCAACAACCTTGAATCCTACGGTTCGAATTACGATTGTAAGGTCACGTAGAACATAATAGAGTGTGTCGTAAGCAAACGTCAAGTGGCCTTGGTTCGTACCTGGAATTCTGCCTTTCTATGCACGAGAGTGCCTATCGAGACAGTATCCCAACAAAGCACTTTTTACTTATCAACGGCATTTAATCTGTGAATGGGACCCGCAGGTAGCCTTGCCATAATACAAAGCGTACAAAACAAAAGAGAAAACGGGAAGTTGCTTTTCGTGTGGATAGTTCCTTAGCCGGAAGTAATAGGTTAAAGATACTGATAAACAAGTGGATTTCGTAAAACAGAAATATTCGTTTAAATTATTAAAAACAAAATAAAATTGTCATGTGATTGTTAACTTTACAGAAATTTAACTATAGCTGTTTCTCTCATTATATGATAATTTACTAAAGACAAAGAACTATTAATTAAATGTGGTGAAATAAAATTATCCTCAAAACTATATGATCAGAAATCAGAAAAGAAATACATTTTGTACCATAACAAAATACTGTAATTAATTTTGAGAGGAAACATTCGTGACAGGAAATTTACTAGTTCATTGGCAATTATTCAAAATTACTGAAAATTTGGCAAAATCTATGAAGTTTTAGAACAAGGTCGCACCTAGCATTTATTAGTAATCTTGTGAATACACCAATTACGTATATACAACGCCATTCATAACAAAATAACTAAATAATTCAATAACCAAGAACAAGGGCCGCAAATAATAAGAAAAATACGCAGTAAAGCACCCCCAATGACCGCAAACAAGTGAAAGAGCATGCAAGCCGAAGTGCCGACGGGCAAACGCCACTGGTCGCATCAATCACCGGACGCTGCCGCCATCGCGTCGCTCGGCGACAGCAGCCCCGTCGCCATGAAGGACACTGCGCTAGATGCGGCGGAGACTGCAACGCACGTCCCCGACACAAGCGACGAACCGGACAGGGCTGGATGCCGCGCGTCGCAGGCGGTTTCCGGGTCGCCGCAGCCGTCGCCGGTCGCCGCGCGTGCCGACGCCGGGGACGCGACCGGAGGTCGCCGCGACGTCGCCCGGCCCGGTTACGAGACGCCGCCCCCGTCCCCAGAGGAGGGCGGGAGGACGCCGGTCGCGGCCCCTGCCGCCGCGCCTTTGGAAGGGGCTCCGTACGACGATGGTAAGTGCTCGCCGCAATTTTTCTCTTTATTGATGTTTCCGGGCACGACAACTGTTATGAACGTTTCCGGGCACGACAACTGTTCCTTCCTTTGGAAGGGGCTCCGTACGACGATGGTAAGTGCTCGCCGCATTTTTTCTCTTTATTGATGTTTCCGGGCACGACAACTGTTATGAACATTAGTTCCTTCCATTGGAAGGGGCTGCCTACGAGGACGGTAAAAGTGTTCGTCGCATTTTTTCTCTTGATTTATCAATATTTCCGGGCACAACTACCGGTATAAACTCCGGCCGCGGAAGCCTACGCAACCATACTGGTATGGACATTAGTTCCGGTTGTGTAGTGAATGTTTCATCTGGTGGCGGTGATTTCGTTGCCGCTGGATGGTGAGATCCACGCTGACCTACACGTCAGATTGCGGAGGAGGGGAGACAAACTCTTGAATCACTCCATCTTGTGTGCGGTGATGGAGTAAAGGTTACTGTATTGGAGTGTTATACCCAAGTTGCCGGGTTCAAACCCGACCGAATTTGTGAATATTTAGGGGCCAAATGATCCTTCGTACGCCTTCCATCAGAGGGGAAGTAATGCCGGCTGTCCCATGTTAGTAGATTTACTTGCATGTAAAAGATCGTTAAGCCTAAATGACGCCTCTGAGCTAAATTCAAAGCGCCTGTTTCGGCGCACAAGAAATATCCTCTTTCTTCGACAGTGGGTGAAAGGAGCGTAGTGAAATTAGCGTGGTCAGACGGAAGAGAAGGCCTGATGGTACGAGTCTCGCCACGTAAAATAAGGCATCGATTCAGTTCAATGGCACTACGGTAGTGTACTGCATGTTAGTGTACGGGAGAGGATAAGGAAGGGGAATGAAAGATCACTCGCGGTTTGTGGCATATTTGTTCAGAACCTGTTCCGGCCTTCGCCTAGTATTCGTTGGAGAAACCACGGAAAACTACCGGTCACAGCAACCGGCAGCTTGACTTTTCCTGCAGAGAGCGGATGAATTCGAACAAGCTTTTACAGTAAACGTCAAAAAACAGTCGGGCCCCGAACCCCAGAACTTCCCGGCCAGAGCCTGTACAGAGACATCGGCAAGGCCAGCTTTCAGCTAAACTATGTCTCTTATATTAGAATAATTCGAGACGCAGCTCCCGTCCCCTAAAGGCGCGAAACGCCGTTCTCTATCCCTGTCACCACAAGTTTGGAAGGGGCTCCGTACGATGATGGTAAATACTCGCCGCAGTTTTTCTCTGAGATAAATTGATGCGCTTGTCGAAGTTTTCTGGCACGACAACTAGTATTGTCATCAGTTCCGTTTGTGCAATGAATGTTTTAATTCGGGGAGTGGCTGTGGGTACGTCTCCGCTACGTCGGTAATATCTGGGCTGACTTACACGTCAGTTTGTGATGGGAGTGGCAAGATCTTGTCTTCCACCTTCTCTCCTATCAAGTGTAGTAGTGTAGGGGATGAAATTCTAAACCTAAGTGTGTGTGTGTGTGTGTGTGTGTAGTAGATCACACCTGACGTAGTCAAAAAAATTTCATGTAATTAATTGATTAAAGTTTCCGGGTGGGTCTAGCGTGAAGGTCATTAGTCCCTTAAGTATACTGTATGCTTTTATCCCTTGAAGTGACGGTGAGATTCCCCCGCTAAATGGCGAGTTCCGACCCCGCCATCGGCTTGCGGGCTTTTCCCCGACCAGGTACATCTCCCACCAGCGGGGCACAGTTCCAGTCTGGACTATAAGACTTATCTTCATACTTCCGACTCCTGATCTCCCGACAGATCTTCCGACATGTGTGGTATTGTAGCATATGTAAGTGTTAGTGTGTGTAAGTAATGTGTTACGACAGCACAAGGAAGGGGAAGGAAATATCGCGCGCGGTCCGTGGCCCGTTTGTTAGGGTGCTGCTCCGGCATTCGCCTGGTGTTGATCTTAACCATCACAGCCGGGAAGAGCTCTAAGCTCCCCACCGGTCTCACGCCATGTGTGGAGTGTGGTGCATGCTAGTGTAAGGGGCGAGGATATACAAGGAAGAAGTAGAAAAGATCGCGCGCGGTCCGTGGCCCGTTTGTCAGGGTACTGCTCCGGCATTCGTCTGATGTTTATCCGAGAAACCACGGAAAACTACCTACCCCTACACCTCAAGCACCGCCGCTAGAATCTCCCCCAGGCAGTAGCTGAACTCGACCTAGCTCCCTAGGGAGGGTTGAAAATCCTACAACAGTTGGAACTCGAACCTTAGAACCTCCCGATCACAGTCATTACGTGAGTTGATACCCGGAGCCATCCCAGCCGGAGAGGTTCACGGAACTTCAACCTCCCCTCTCAGATGCCAGTTACATCGCTTTACTGGTTTTCTGTACTATCGAAAATCTTTCAACATAAACGCTATTAATTTTACCTATAAATATGACAATAGTTTTTTATATTCATTTTAAATGAAAAATTCTTAATAATGAATAATAAAATCATCTGGACTTTATTCTTTTACCTCCCCCCAAAACACACGTACACACACACACACACACACACACGAAGATATTGGGTGCGTCGCTGCATGATCCGAATGTTTTATCAGCATGTACATATTCTAATGAAAAATAGTTTTTATTGAGTTTTGACTCTTCATCCCACAGAAGGCGACAGAATGATGTTATAGTAGTTAATACTATGCCATTCATTAGTTAAAAATATCTTGCAATATATTTGTTAAATTAAGCATTTATGACCTAAAAATCTGGAATATGTACTTTAATATGTCATTAAAATTACCAATATTGCATTTTCTTTATAAACCTATTGCGACAAAATTTCAGTTGAAGCGTGCATGGAATAAAAAATATTTTTGTGCAAACATAATTAATAATTTACTTTACTTTTCGGAGGAAAAAAATTAAGTAAAATTTCACCTTGAAAACAAATTGCATGTCTTGTTGCATTCCGTGTGTCTGTTTTAATAAATATGGTATCAAGAAAATTCCTACATTTGTACAAATATATTATTTTATAAATATTCAAGAAAAGCCGCAACAGTATAACGTAATTGTATTTTCAATCTACCATATCACTTTTTTTACACCCACAAATTAATAGATTCTGTGAAAAGATGAAACGTTTTAGTCTAAAGCATAAGTCTCCATTTTAAAGAAATATGCACCATATAATTACATGACTATTCACCAAAAGAAAAAAGGCTAAATATGCACCAACATATTAACCTACGTAGCATCTAATGCTAACCTAATGACAAGATATACCTAGGCGGAAGAGCAGTGGTTAGGTGCAAGAGTAGGTCTAATGGCCCAAGCCACGCCATTAATAATGACAATTTTATAATTATAATAATAATTATTATTGGCGTATAGGCCATTACTGACCACGCTACACGATTAACGTGTGTAATTCATCCAGGATCAGCTTTTCTGCTGTATCCATGGATTACAACAAGGTCGTTACGCCTTGAAGTGTGAATTGTGAGATAATAGGTTGATGATAGGTGAAGGGAAATCACAAATACGACCATGTCTACGCAGGACTCGAACCTGCAGCCTCCTCGGCACAAACGAGGGCTGCCGCAACCGTCTGCGCCACGGGGCAGACTATTATTATTATCATTATCATTATTATTATTATTATTATTATTATTATTATTATTATTATTATTATTATTATTATTATTATAAGATATTGCACTCAGCTATGCCGCACTGCAACAAACGTAAATATGCAATATCAGAGAAATTGTCTCCCTAGTAATAATAATTTTTAGAATACTAGCTTTAATAGTTTATTAGAACACGAGTTCTGATAATCTGTTCTTATAACTCATGACACAAAATTGTTTTCAGTTTTATAAAATTTCTATTTAGAAAACGAAAGTTGATATATATATATATATATATATATATATATATATATATATATATATATATATATATATATTTGTATCCATTTTATTTTATATTTTAGTGGAAGGCTCATTTCTCGTGACACTGTAGTTCAAATCTAAGCTCACTTTGGTGACTGACGAGCAAAATATGATCGTAACTCCTTTAACGATGTCATTAGAGTAATTCTAGACGTGATCTAAGTTTAGATCGTTATTGAAGTAATTTTTATGTTGAGTTTGCACGTGTTTAGAATAATAAAACTCTTAATTTATTTTATGTTGATGTAAATTCATGTTTGATTGTTTTAAAGTAGAAAGAGTTGTCAATGCATTGCTTGTCAGGAGTAGATGATAAGCTCTTGAAAATGAGAAAAAAAACATAACCTCGGGACTTCGAGAAAAATCGTTGAAGTATGTATGTTTTATTATTTCATTGTTTTTACTAATTAACGTAATCATAAATGTTTATTGAATGTCTTAAATATTGTTTGGACTAAACGCATCAAGCAAAGAAACCATTCACAGTCTGATTAATAATTTAATACTTCCATTTTAAACTGTAGAGCAATTTAATTCCTGTTCATCTAAAAAATAATTACCCTATCTGTGGATGTCCATATTATTTCAGCTTCTACTCCGTAATATGATTACTGCCACATCTTACCAGGACAACACCAATCTGTCATTTATGGAAAAAGAAAGTCGCGAAATGATCAGTGTGTATCTGAAAACTTGACAGACCCAAAGCGATATGACGAGTGTAGATTAAAAAAACATCGGTTTGCCTCATTTCGGATGTGTCGAGAATACACAAAACATGACATACAGGCAGAAATCATGCATGATGTAAATGTCGATGTGTGATGACCCCTACAGAGTGAAGCGTAGTCATATCTTTTTATCGTACTTGTGGTCCAAAAGATAATTCAAAAGTAATATATGTTTTAATAAAAGATCAGCAACTAATTTGACTGAAATCACAAAACAGTGAAAATTATCAGGGAACGAAAATTATCCTTTAACGCCACCCAATGTAAATATACTGTAACGTGAATTTTTCTATTCGTGACTTTTGGTTAAAGTTTTTTTTTTGTTTTTCTTTATATTCAGTCAATTCTTGTATTAGTTACATGGGTACCCGTCGTTTAGTTTTCAGTGCAGTAGTCTGTACTTTTACTTCCCACTGGTTTGTTTTCCAATGCGACTCGTTACCAAAGGGACGAATTCTTACAAGCAACCTAAAAGAACTTTGAAACTTTCCCTTACTACGTCATTTTACTATATCTTCCTAAAAGACAATGTTCTGGTCCAAGCAGTAATTAGATGGCCAACGCTGTATTTCTTTCCTTGAAGTCAGTTTATCTGTTCTTAAAGTAATTAATCTATGATTTTTTGTCTTGTTTTTAGGAACTTTTTCCAATTTTTAACTAGTTAAAAAACCCTTTTCCCCTGTTCTGAGATCTTAATGTATGTAAGTGAATCAGTAACGTTGGTTGCGTGCCGGGCCGGGGGACTAAAGGGAATTCAGTCCCGCCCCTTTCCCCGAGAAGCCCATTGTTTCGTTGTATTAAAAATGATAACGTTTTTCTTTTTATACTTATAAAAATAATTCTGTATCAATTGTTATTACCTGTAAGTCAACACATAAAAATACTTGGTTACTTTTGCCCGACTCCTGGAAAAATCTTAGGTGCAGTGAATCATAATCGCCTCTGAAGCGAATTATACGAAGTTTAAATCATTCTTTAACAAACACTAGTGATAAAAATAAAAAAGGAATGAACAGTATTTAATTTTGTATATTATATGTAATATCATCACTTTCACAGTATCAAATGGTATCATATGTTGCAGATCGTGTATATAAATCTTGTTTTCAGAATGACTTCCGCATTCGCACTTATTTATTCGTATTATGCTTTTAGAGTTTCATTTTTGTACATTACACAAAGTAATTAACACAAACACTAGTAATTGCGAATGCGCTCATAACTTCAAAGAAAACTGGTCAGCCACCGACTATGTGAGAGGTGTTCATGGTTCTGTTAGATTTCCAGGAACTAAAGAAAACTTTGAAAACAATGAAACTGTTTCGATTTTGACCGTAGAATGCAAATATTTTATTATTTTTATTCCCTCAATTAGCACAGAGCGGAACGGACTGAATTATTATTCTCCTCGCACTGCTTACGACATAGTTGTCACGCGTCCCCAAGGTTACAAGCAAGAGCCGCCCACCATTACATATTTACATGTAATGCATTACGAAACAGCAACTTTTTTGAGATTCACATGTATAAATTACGAGCATAGAATAAAACTATATAATTTCAATACTAATATATTGCAGTATTCGTGCAGAATGTTTTTGTTAAAACATTTATTTTATTGCTAGGTTATAAGAGATAATTTTATTTGTTGTTCTCGAGTAGGGTGCGTGCGTTGGAAAAACATTTCGAGGGGCTTTGTTTAATACCAAATTTGCTGGCCAATATTATTCGTAATGTTTGCACGTGGCCGAAATAAATTATTACAAAATTATTTCTAATAAATTATTACGAAATAATTAATTAGATTGCTGGTGAGGTAGATTCCTTCTATTATTATGATAAAAAAGATTTATTTATCATAAATTATTACTTCTTAGGCTTATATATTATTAATTCTTAGGCTTCTCAGCACCGTAAACTTTATACTTTCGAAAGTAAAGCTCTTTTACCGACTTTTTCTCAGAATCAAGATAAAAAACTATAACAATTACTAATTTTTATTTATTTATATTTTTTTCAACTATTTATAATTTGAAACCTTTACGTATTTACCACCAGTATGGATATACTCTAATATGTTGAAGTTAAAATGGTTATGTTGGTTTAAAAAATCAGGTGAAAATCGTTACAGATTTTAATACGTTGTCTCGTGTTTATTTCCCAGAAATACCGCCGCCCCTGCCGATCTCGGACGCGCCTACCGACGTCGTCGTAGTGAGCGAGAACCAACACCTGCTACAGGCAACGACAGCCCAAAATTCCCACCAGCCCGCAAATCTCGACGACGACGAGCAGCCGGGTGACGCGCCCGCCCCGACCTCTGCAAGCACGAGCCAACGACAGTCACCATCTCCAGCGGGATGCGACAACGAGGCGTTCACACACGACGGCCACGAGTTGGGCACTCCAGAGCCACACGCGCAGAGCAACGGCGTCGCCAGACCTGTGGTATGTGTGTTTTATCGGTCACATGCCGCTTTAATCCTTGTTAACATGCAACCCTATAACTTTGTTAAGTGCACTTGCTCCTACCTGTAGGTTAAGAAGTTTAAAACCTAAGCAACGGGTTTTAACATCCTTTATAACCTGAAAAAACAACCACCCATTCATCGCAAATTAACATTATTATTACATGGTAATTTAAAATATAAATACAAATTAAAGAAACGCAATATTTTTGGGGATGATCATTTTTAATTATAATGTTATTATTTGTGCCGTTTGAAAAATAAATATTAGGTAAATTATCATTATTTTCGTTGATTACTTTTTCCGTAATATTTACTGACGATGTACTGGAAGCAATGCATCTTCTGTAATTACGGTTACGTGATTTTGTAATTGCCAAGTATGTATTCTTCGTATTGCTAGAAGCTTGCTGCGTATTGCATTCTTCGTATGCTTTCTCGAACCGTGATTTAGATTTTTCAGGGATTAATTCTGAGTAAATCTCGCGAGCATTCTCCCACTGAATCACCGATGCTCTGCTGTCTGAGCGGCGGCATTCACATACATTTTCAGTAGCTTTCTGCGAAGCAACGACGCAAAAAAGGATTTTTTGCCCAACAGCTAAGCTGAGAGACAATTTGTCTTTAGAAACGGATGCATCGGCCGGGAATCGAACCCGAGCCGCCCGCGTGGCAGGCGAGCATTCTACGACTGAACCACCGATGTGCTCCGAGTGCTTCATTCACATGCCTTTTCAGTAGCTTTCTGCGAAGCAACGAAGCAAAAAAGGATTTTTTGTCCGAATGCCAAGCTAAAAGATAATTTGTCTCTAAAACACAGATGCATCAGCCGGGAATGGAACCCGGGCCGCCCGCGTGGCAGGCGAGCATTCTACCACTGAACCACCGATGCGCTGCGACTGCTTCATTCACATGCTTTTTCAGTAGCTTTCTGCAAAGCAACAAAGCAAAAAAGGATTTTTTGTCCAAATGCCAATCTAAGAGATAATTTGTCTCTAAAACACAGTTGCATCTGCCGGGAATTGAACCCGGGCCGCCCGCGTGGCAGACGAGCATTCTACCACTGAACCACCGATGCGCTGCCACTACTTCTTTCACATGCCTTTTCAGTAGCTTTCTGCAAAACAACGAAGCAAAAAAGGATTTTTGGCCCAACAGCCAAGCTGAGAGGAAATTTGTCTCCAAAACACAGCTGCATCGGCCGGGAATCGAACCCGGGCCGCCCGCGCGGCAGGCGAGCATTCTACCACTAAACCACCGATGGGCTGCGACTGCCTTATTGACATGCCTTTTCTGTAGCTTTCTGCGAAGCAACGAAGGATTTTTTGCCCAACAGCCAAGCTGAGACAATTTGTCTCCAAAACGAAGTTGCATCAGCCGGAAATCGAACCCGGGCCGCGCGCGTGGCAGGTGAGCATTCTACCACTGAACCACCGATGGGCTGCGACAGCTTCATTGACATGCCTTTTCAGTAGCTTTCTGCGAAGCAACGAAGCAAAAAAGGATTTTTGGCCCAACAGCCAAGCTGAGAGGCAATTTGTCTCCAAAACACAGTTGCATCGGCCGGGAATCGAACCCGAGCCGCCCGCGTGGCAGGCGAGCATTCTACCACTGAACCACCGATGCGCTGCGACTGCCTCATTCACATGCTTTTTCAGTAGCTTTCTGCGAAGAAACGAAGCAAAAAAGGATTTTTTGTCTAAATGCCAAGCTAAGAGACAATTTGTCTCCAAAACACAGTTGCATCGGCCGGGAAGCGAACCCGAGCCTCCCGCGTGGCAGGAGAGCATTCTACCACTGAACCACCGATGCGCTGCGACTGCTTCATTCACTTGCTTTTTCAGTAGCTTTCTGCGAAGCAACGAAGCAAAATGGATTTTTTGTCCAAATGCCAAGCTAAGAGATAATTTGTCTCTAAAACACAATTGCATGGGCCGAGAATTCTACCCTCTTCGCTTGCGTGATAGGTGACCTTTTAATCGCTGAATATGCAATGCGGCTCCATGTGCTTCTTGTTGTGTCTTTACCGTGTTTTTTTTCTGTCGCTCTTTTACTTTCTAAGTTTTGAATAAATACTAAATGTTGCTTATCTTTTGTGTAATATATGCTCTTCTTTCTATTGAGACGTGATTGTTTGCAGGAACGTGGTTTTACCAACCCTGGTTTCGAGGTAGACGTAAGTCCCGAAATGTCATCAGAGAAAACACTGGAGGTACGGAGTGTAATTTTTTCTCATATTTATTCTTAACTTTAAGTTCGGAAGCAAGTTAAATCTATAGTATAATTTAATTGATAATTGAAAAAAATTATTACGAATCCTCGTGTTGTTAATAATAATATTAAATATGCCTTGCACATGTGTATACGCTTCCGTATTGACTCTACATTTAATGCTTTAGTATCATAGTTTATAAATAGCTTGCACAATGGATGTATGTATGTAAGTTTTTTGGAAGAATAGCACTTTGCGAGGTAAGGTCTACCAGAATCCGCACAATGTAAATAATAATAATAATAATAATATTAATAATAATTTGTTATATTTTTTATATTATTATATGTTGTTTTTAGTTTTGCACATGTGTTTATAATAATATACAGAATAATATATGTAGTATAGAATCTTTTTGAAAAGCTGCGGGAAATTGGTTTTCACAATTTTACAGAAACACGCAATTTTTAATTTGAAGTTTTTTCTTAATGTTTTTTCTATGCGTCTGTGAATAACTCTAGCTCTTACTCGTAGTATGTTTTTAGAAATGAATATTCCCCAGGCCCTGATCGTTGCGATTTGGAAAAAAGGTATATGAATTATGATATATTATTATTGTTCTGGTTTATGAAGCGCTAGGGGCTTTAAAAAGTATTTATTGAAAACCATTCCATATTTTTTCTATAAATTTTAGGAAAATACAGATATAAAGATGTCAGAGTTCCAGTTTTCTCTGTTTATAATGAATTTTCGAAAATTACCGAAGTTCACTTTTTTTTCTTCAAATTATTTTTTTTAAGTTATACATTTTGGCTTCAAATGAAGATTATTTCTTAAATTAATATAAGTTACATATTTGGAGAAATTTGTGTAGTTTTCGGGTAATTTAGAATGGAATATGGGTAATATGTTAATTCATAATAAGAACCAGATTTTCTCCAAATCGGTCCAAATATTTTCTTTAACCTTTTCTAGGGATCGTGCTTGATGCAGTGTTAGGTGTAATAAACGACATTTTATGGTTTTGTTTAATTTTTTAAATGGTATACAAAAGTATTTTCTATTACTCTTCAACATCGTTAATGACATTTACGACGGTTTTTATTCGTTTTTGCAATTGATAGTGAATTAGTTAGAAATAATCTTAAAATTCTCCATTAAAAACATGCTCGAACAATTCTAAAAAAGGGTCCAATTTTATTGTTTACATTTTGTAGCGTGGGATATAAATCTTTTACAACGAAGTCTCTTGAATTCTCATTTTTTTATAAAGTGCACTAAAAATTACGCATTTTCAGATGCGGTCAAATGACATTTTCTCAAAATGGCTCCAAATTTTTCAATAAAAAATTTCATATAGGGTCGGCTTTTACTTCTCTATAATATACTTGAAGTCTTAAATAGATTCTACTATTGGGGATCCGGGGAAAGAAATTCCAATAGAAGGCAAGCAAGAGAGAGTGCGGCAAAACCGGAAAGCTATCTCAGAGCAAGAGATTTGCGAACTAACTCGCGTAAGTTATTCCATGCCATTCTGTAGCACTAATATTTTATATTTTCTAGTTACGTTTACACTGTTTAAACGCCTTTCAACGCCTCTCTTAGCTCTCTAGAAAATGTGTCACGACAATTTATGTTCCCCTTTTTGAAAATCGAAAAATTTCACTTCCTTTACCACAGAAGAAACATCAAGTTTTAATGAAATATTTGAATATCTCGCATGAGCCTAATATATTGTAGTTAAGGTTCGTACTAAATAGTGTGATTCAAATTCGATCTTTTATGGTCTAGATCAATCAAACGTGCATGATTGTAGGACTAATATTCTCTGTATGGTTCTTTGTTAAATTTTTTTGTATATCTTGACTAGCAATAATGATCATTTTGGATCTTCATACTAATATTATTAAGTATATTTTCCATAACATAATCCATTAAATTATCATGACACATCCGGAAAGTTTTATCTTGAAATCAAAAAGAAAATTGAGTTTGATATAAGCTTGAGAAAGATGAGGGCGAAAAAAAACAAAAAATATTAACAAAAATCATTTCCTACTTTGGAAGTAAATTCAGAAATAAAAATCTCATTAGAAATACAGTTTTTAGGAATTTTTAATCCTTGCCCAAAAACTAGAAGTGATGCCATAGCCTGTCCCCTTGCAGGCAACATCTTCATATCTTAATTTTGATCCTGAAACCTTTTGGGATCATACTTAATATAAATGAATTGATGAATGTGTAATGAATGATGCAAGTGACATAATTTAACACTCTGGTCGTAACCTCTTCGCAAATTTTTCCACCACAGTTCGTGAATTTATATTTGATGGATCATATGTTCTAAATCAACGAGCGTATAAGCAAGATTCATGTTTTACTTGAACAATCTTGTACTTTTAAATGAAGTTCCAAATTTTATGAATACATTTATACTTTAAAATATATTTAGTATAAATTACAGAAGATATTGAATTTAAAAAGTAATTATATGCTTATTTGAATTAAATTCTTGGAAATTCGGTTAAGATTAGAACATTATGCAAAACATGACATTAGAGCCTATTGCAACATTGGAAAACACTACGTTTTCTTCACTGCAGAGGGCAAGTACATCAGTGTATACCAAAGATAATTATTACCAATTAAATGTATGAAAAAATGTGTGTATTTAGGTACTTTATTAATATAGAAACCTCCATGAATGGTCTGCTGTAAGGAAAATGGCGTGATATAAGCAAATATGCAATATGAATCGCATGAAGATTTGCCGGAAGTCGTGAATTAAAGCGCCCGTAGATTCCATGGGAAGTGACCTGAATGTGTTAAATGATAAGGAAGCGTTAGAGGAATGAGACGCAAAAAAAAACAAAAAAACGACGGAACTAGAAAACCTGCTCCAAACTAACTCTCTATCAACCGCTTATCGACATGAATGGACCCGATGGTAATGGAATAAGAAGTAGGGGACACGGGAGAACTCAAAGGGGACTGTCTCTGAAGCGTCTTTATCAACCACCAATTCCACATGGTTTGACCAAATGGTCATAGCGTTGTGGTGGAATGAGAGGCAGGGAGACCCCGAGGACACCTGCAGGGAGTTAGCTTTGTCAATCACAAATTTCAAATGGGTTGATCGTGATATGTACCTCGATAGACATTGCGCGAGGAAACTCAGCATTTGGCAGACGTTAAAGAGGAAGTGGAGGACAACAATGAATGCAGTCTCAAAAACATCGACCTCCTAGCTTCTCGACAGGCATCTTTGTTATAGAAAATTAACATTTACATTTGGTATACGAATGCACAGAAGATAATGCAACAAATTACTGCCAATTATATCCAAAAATATTACAATCCCTAGCTCACATTAAGTTACCCAATGTTTTCTGAACAGTTATAGTATACAAGTTTTAATGAAATATTTGAATATCTCGCATGAGCCTAATATATTGTAGTTAAGGTTCGTACTAAATAGTGTGATTCAAATTCGATCTTTTATGGTCTAAAACAATCAAACGTGCATGATTGTAGGACTAATATTCTCTGTATGGTTCTTTGTTAAATTTTTTTGTATATCTTGACTAGCAATAATGATCAGTTTGGATCTTCATACTAATATTATTAAGTATATTTTCCATAACATAATCCATAAAATTATCATGACACATCCGGAAAGTTTTATCTTGAAATCAAAAAGAAAATTGAGTTTGATATAAGCTTGAGAAAGATGAGGGTGAAAAAAAACAAAAAATATTAACAAAAATCATTTCCTAATTTGGAAGTAAATTCAGAAATAAAAATCTCATTAGAAATACAGTTTTTAGGAATTTTTAATCCTTGCCCAAAAACTAGAAGTGATGCCATAGCCTGTCCCCTTGCAGGCAACATCTTCATATCTTAATTTTGATCCTGAAACCTTTGGACAAATTGCTGCCAATTATATCCAAAAAGATTACAATCCCTAGCTCACATTAAGCTACCCAATGTTTTCTGAACAGTTATAGTATACGTAGATTGCTCTATTGCGCATCCTCCCGCGGTGTCTCCCTTCTCGTGTATCTCATTCGCGCTTTAAGGTGGTGTTTTCGCGCCAATCGCTAGTCAAACACTCACCCATTTACTACATCCACATACATTACATTTTGTGGATTTATAAAAAGAAAAATTTTCATAATGTGCACGCCCCCCGCAAACGTTTTAATAAAACGGCTGCTTGCAACCGTGAACGGCTGGAGCGTTGCCCCGCTGCTGGGAGATACCTGGATGGGTAAAACCTCGCAGACCATAAAGGAACATTCATAGAGAAACACCCCATAATGACCATAGAGGTTGACGCGACGGAAACACAAAATAATCAGTCAATCAATTGAAATACATATTTGCAGGAAGTGGAGACTCCAGTGGAAGCCGTGCCATATGCATCTGCAAGTCCGTCCGCGGCCAGCGCCACCTGTTCAAACCCCGAACCATCAGTTGAGAACACGCTCCCAGGTGCCGTTCCGGAGGTGAGCACTCAACCAGTACGGAAAAATAAATCTTAACAATCTTCAAATAACCCAGAACCAGAACTATCGCAAATGCTCCTTGGTTTGTCACAAACTCAAAGCTCCCACAAAGAATTCCAAATGGACTCCATACAACACCATATAACGTATCTCTCCACCCAGTTCTATCATTCCATACCTCAAATTCCTCGCCTAACCAACTTCAGACTCCGAAAAACTCCTTCTCACAGAACCAGAATGAAAAAAAGATATCCATACCATGCATTCCTAGTCAAATTTTCAAAATAAATTTGTTTTTTGGGGTTTCTTACCCCAATTAATATGTAGTTTATTTTTCGTAAATTAGAATGTACGCCTTCACAACATATGTATAGTGCATTAAAAGTACTGATCTGTGTAAAAAATAAAAAAAATAAAAAAAATCACGAGTTGCAAACATGGATCAGGACAACTGTGTTGCCATTGCAGTGTCTATGGCAGGAAGATCCTACGATACAAGGCTCCAATCATTAGCGACGAGAGTGAATTTTCGATACTAGCTAAAGTGCTAAGTCGAATGAAGCAGCTGTTTGGAGGAAAATTCTAGCGGCAATTAGCACTGATCAGTAGTTTTTGATGCACACTCTCTCCTTAATACCACGCGAATGTCGGACCTAACGAACGGACCGCACAACACGTGCTACCCCTATGTTGGCCCCGTGTTAGCTTCATCGTTTTTGTCCCATCTTTCCCCTTAAACACACATCTTTGAAAACCTACACTCGCATCACACTATCCGTTAAGAGTGAAATTAAATATTTTGAATCGAATTCATTTTCGATACGTAATCTGTTCACTCAAGAGAAAAATAATAGCATTAACAGTAGTTCAGGGCATTAACAGATGTCATTTCAGTGCTTTTCACCGAGTGGTCCCCGTAGGTTTGTGTCCCGACGGTGGCAGGTTTTTTGACAGTAGCTTGTCAACTAGGTTGAATTGAGTCGCTGTCTGCAGGAGAATTCTAGCGACCGGCTGCTGTGATTGGTAGAATGCCGGGGCAGCGTCCTAACAAACGGGCCACAATCAACCCTTTATCTTTTTTCATCTTCCTAGTTCTGTCTTCACTACTACGTGCTCTGGGCTCTATGCCATGCTCGACACATCGCGGGGGAACAATCTCGGGAGGAGCGGTGCTCAGCTGGTAGGAGACGCATCGTTGGGGAAAATCCCGCCAACCGAAGGTAGGCTAGATCTCGACATCCAGGGGGAAACATCACCGCAACCTCCCGAGGAGAAAAATGCTTTACACTTGCGAGTTTCGTGAGCTTAGCTGTTGTTGCGCCTGCAATCACTAACAATCATTCAATCAGTATTAATATAGCACCACAAATTTGCAGTTTCACTAACTTGTTAAAATGCTTCACTTTATCGCTATACTCAATAAATAATAGAATGACGGAATAAATCATATGCGAACACGAAAACAAAAACAGAATCAGCAACTCAAACCTATTCCTACGCTAAGCTAAATACTAAACAAAAAGAAAACAAACTCCCAAAAGAAATAAATATATAGTAAGGAATTTAAATTTATTTTTTATAGAATATGAAAAATGAATTTCGTTGAAAAAAATTGCAATAAAAACAGACCGATTAATAAAACATAATATGTTAAGGGGGAGTTCAAACACACGCTACATTTAGAAAACCAGAGCTTAAATCTGGCAACCTGACGGATACCATTGCTCTAATAAACGATGCTTACGTCGCAAAACAGAGTTTGTTAAAAGAAAGGGATCTGACAGATGTGGGGTTCCAACGCACGTACCCTATGGAAAACAAGAGCTTAAATCTGGTGCCCTAGACAGCTCGGCCAATCAGACCCACCCGCTGAGCATTACACACTCAGGACATTTCCCTTCAACAGCATGCACATACAAAATTAATATCAGGTGTGGGGTTCTAACCCAAGCTCCCCTTCGGGAACCCGAGCATAAATCTGGCGCCTTAGACCGCTCGGCCAACCAGACCCTAACGATAAGCCTTACACACTCAGGACATTTCCCTTCAACAGCATGCACATACAAAATTAACGTCAGTTGTTGGGTTCGAACCCACGCTCCCCTTCGGGGACCTCAGCTTAAATCTGGCGCCTTAGACCGCTCGACCAAACTGCCCTGACGCTGATCATTACACACTCAGGACATTTCCCTTCAACAGCGTGCACATACAAAATGAATGTCAGGGGTGGGGTTCGAACCCACGCACCCTTTCGGGAACCAGAGCTTAAATCTGGCGCCTTAGACCGCTCGGCCATCCTGATCCAGACTTTGAAAACTACACACTCAGGACATTTCCCTTCAACAACGTGCACATACAAAATGAATGTCAGGTGTGGGGTTCGAACCCACGCTCCCTTTCGGGAACCAGAGATTAAATCTGGCGCCTTAGACCGCTCGGCCAACCTGACCCTGACGCTGATCATTACACACTCAGGACATTTCCCT
>BOPP01000508.1:98215-124703 GCA_017312745.1 Gryllus bimaculatus | reverse complement strand
ATAACAAATAACATCCTATTTCCACCATCATTGCAACCTCCTTGTTTGTCTCGCTTTTGGCGGGAACATGTTGCGTTGCATCATGGGAGGGACCGAGCACGTGCGATCCCTGATTCGAGAAAGATGTTTCTTGCGTTGTCGAATGCAAGTCACTCGCGCATGGACATAGACAAAGTGCGAGAGCACCGGAGAGCACTGTGGTCCTGGTGCGACTTGCGATGAAATTGTTGGGCAGGCGTTATGTTATTAAAAATCATGGCGAGAAAAATGAAGTTGAACTATATTTGTGCTACCGGCTGCGTCAAATAATGTCACGAAAAGATCGTAGTCGTAAATTACAATTCGTAATACACAGAGGATTAGTAAATGTTTTTACGACATAGTGCAATGATAGTCATTGTTTTTCTACAATGACAATGTGCCTTTCGATATCAAATTTCAGTGATTTTGTTGTAAAATTACTGAAGTGTTTTACGGTCTCTTCAGATTTTCTTCATTAAAAGTAATAAATTTCGTGTGTACGTTGTGATAAGCAATCGGATACTCTTCAAGCACTGAGTGCTTCGGGAAAGATAATTTCTTTCAGTCCTGAAGCTGACTTGTCTTTGTGTTATTTTTAATCTTTGAATTTTGTCAACTTTTGAGATATGAGTAGTGACTTTCGGAGAGATTACGATTTTCTGTTGTAAACTATATCTAGTCTAGTATTGGAAAATGTTATGATGAGCTATTTGAATTATGTTACTTAAAGAACTGTTTCTTAAAACTCCTTGCTCTGAAATATATAAATAAAAGATAGTCTTATGTGGTGGCATTGAAGATTTATGTACAAAAGTTAAGAATATTTAGCAGATATCATCTCTCATCCTTAAAGTAATGCGTTAGTTACTAGAGCCATTTCTATCAGTGCGAGTTCATCACAATGAAGGAATTTTGTATTCTTGCATGCAATCACATTTCAGCTGTCACATTCATAGTAATAGTGCATATAGTTTTTCTTTTTACTTTTGGGATTTTTTAAATTCATAGTTTTCTATGAATTATAAATTTGTTTTATTCTTTGCTGGAAATTTACTTTTTGTACACAGTGTTTGAGAGCTAATTTATATTGAGGTTTTCATGTATTCTAATTCCAGGTTTTTGTTTTAGGAAATATTTGTTAATCAAGAAAATTTGCCTGAAAATTTCCCAAATAAGGAAGACTTCATGTACACATTTCATTTACCTTAGTATTGAACGCTTCGTATGACAGACTGCCATGTGTTGAATTCTAGACATTTTGGAGCCACCTGCTGCTTGGAGTACCTGGCAGGATAGTTTTTGAACTGCGGGAGAACATGTATGTATTTAAACCATTTTTTAAAGTGTTGAGATTAGTATAATTATTTTTCCATGATGTGGAAAATCAAGAATTAATTTAATTCCCAAGGAGATATTTATATTATATTACAGGGTTTTTGGTGTTAAAAAATATTTCTCTGGTTTGCAATGGGGAAACAGTGTTTTCAAAAATGCACAATAGTTTGAGAAATGATTTATGCCTCGTGAAAAATTCCATGAAGTGATGTATATTGGATGTGTAATGTTCTCCTGACACTTTTTTTCTTTCTACTTCTAGTAGGAATTGAAGAATTTATATAACTTGTGAATTGAAAGAAGGATGTGATATTGTAACTTAAATTCTCCTAATGTGTGAGGAGCCTCTAGTGGAAAGTTAATTGGTAATTTTTCTTTTGTTTCATCTAATTATGACTTGGAATCTATTCCTGATTAATCAAGCACTTGTTCATTTGCAGATCAGTTGGTTTCAATGCCAATGCAGAGTGAACTAACTCATACTGTTAATGCATTGTGGACAGTGTGGAGCTATGAAGTTGCTTCATGCTCTCAAGCGAACTCTCAAGTTTCCTGGTGCCTCAAGATCGCCCAGTGCGTAAGCAGAGAAGACTGCAGAATAGTATTAAAAAGGGAAAAGGAACGTTAAATGATGCTTCAATTGTTATATTGTGACCTTTGTCCTTCCTTTTGTGGCTGATTGTAAAGGAGCAAGAAAGAAGTGTCTTAAATTTGGTACCAAATTAATTTGTGCTCAAGTTCATTTATATTCACAATCCATTACAACTCTGACTCGTATGTGCTACATTTATTGAATTTCAATAAAAAAGTAAGCAGAAAAAGTCTATAATGATGCAGATTTGCTTTGCATTTGTATAAATGCTTTCCAGCTTTTAGAGGACTGTTTACAATGTTACCTTACAGTTTGAGGAGACTTAACAGCATGACATGATGTGATGAGCTGCTTTCTTAATGATAACTAGCTGACCCGGCGAACTTTGTTCCGCCTTAATGGCAAATAAATAAGCAGTTTTTTTAATTGGAAAAAATACAAAAGAAATTAAAAATACCTACATAATCATTCTAATTCATTTCTGATTTTTAGTACATAGGTTGCTCTTCATTTAAGTACCTTTGATACACGACATTTTTTTTGTTTATTATCAGCGCAAAAACAAACAACGCAGATGGCTCCGACCCGGGAACATGCCACGTATAATTGCCATTGGAAAAACATGAATGTTCTAGATTTAAACCACACAACTTTTAAGGATTGGCCTTGTGATTTGTTTGATGGTCATGCATAATGCAAGAACGTATCGGAAATTGAAGTCTTTTAAATTCAAACGACATATCGGTTGGGATCATCAGTATCCTCAATTTCCTCACCTATTGAATTTTCCTATCATATTATTCGTAGCGTAAATACATTGTTCATCAATTTTCTAACCACAAACACGTACCGTTTGCACTGTTTTGGTTGGTTTACTGTTCTACGATTTTCATGATACTACGGACCAACCTTAGACGTAAATTGGCGGTGGTAAGCCAGGCACGTCCAAAAGTTCAAAAAATTCAATTGGATAGTTGGTGCTTCATCTTCATTTGTGACGCAGTCAATAGATTTGAATGAATGCATTGTTCCAATGATCTTATTTTGAATTATGTAGTTTAGGTCATCTACATCTTTATTCTTAGCCGCATAAAATGCTCGCTCACTCAACCATTCATTATTTTTGTTGTTAGAAATAATTTTCTGGAAATACATTGTTGATAAGTTCTTCTTTTGATGAGACAAAAATTACAGAAAATTTATTTGGAAATTATATTAATCCGCTCGATTCATTGACAGGTACTTGACCTTACCGATAGTCAGCAATTGCTCCGAGAAATCTTCAGCAGATGTATCATTAAGCAGTGTAACTCTCATGTTCCGTTGTCAGTGTGCAGTTTCTTCACATAGCGCCATAGATTTGATGATTTGAGGCAAGCGTTTATTTCGTCGGCCAGCCTAGATCTTGGAATTACTTGCAGTATTTGCGGAAATCGCCAGACAGTAAAATCATTGCTCCTCCAAAAACATCTCGAGTCATTGCGTAAATCTTTTAATGTTCGGTTAAGTGCTTCTAATGCACGTTCTATGCGCCATTGTGCATTCGGTCCCAGATGATGATTTTCCGATACCGCTAAAACTTTGCCTATTGCTGAGTGTTTGCAATATACACGTGGTTCTTCAATGTTTGAAGATTAACGGTAATTGAACGCTGAATGAGCCGATACCGGCATTCCTTCTAAACAATGTGGCTGCTATTCCAGAGAAAGCAACTGCACCGCTAGTTAGATTCTCGCGCCGAACAGTTGCTAAAAACTTAATGACATGAGAACCTCTGTCTTGCCAGTTCCACCCCCAGGCATCTAGGAAATTATAATACCAGCCATTTTCTCATCGTGATTGCGCTTCATTAAGTATTCATAATCTTCCTTTTGTGGTAATTAACAGCTGCGTACATTCGTTTGACTCACTAAATCTAGATCTCCTGGTGATCATAATTCCACGTTCCCGCTTCAATCTCATAATGCGTCTTCATTCATTTCGACGATAATGGTGCTGGGCATTTCCTAACCTGATTAATAACCAGTTACCGCACATGAGTAACACATATTCTTCGATCCAAGAGTTAAAGCACATTATGTATCTCCTCATTCATCTCAATATCTGTGATTTCTGGAAACTGACACGAATTTTTGTAAAATATCTTCTGACATATTATCCTTGTTTATTTGTGCCACAGGTTACATGGTTTAATGGAAAACATGTCTGATATTATATAGCAAATTTAATGTGCGTATCTGATTGGAGATGCAGATATATGGCTCTGAAGCGATTTGTGTATCCCAATGGACTATTCGTTTCTCTAATAATCTTCAATTTCTTCAATGTCGGCACGATTTGTTGGAGAATATTACACCCACTTAACAATCGTACGTGACCAAAGGACGTTGCCCACGCACTTTACCAAGCAACAACCGCAACATTAGAAACATTCATTATTCTTGGTTGTATTTATACTGCGTATACATACGACCGAACGAGCATCAGCTAGAACGCACATCCTGGTATACCCAAGGAACGCATCGCCTGCTTCTCCGTCTTTTGAATAATTCTTCTCGATGAAGCATTCCAAGTACAATAAACGTGGCATCTCCGAGTTAAAAGCCAAATTCGTGCAAAACTGATCGTTTGGCATATTGCAAAACAACTGGTCAATGTAGTTTGCTGATGGTGTTTCAGACATTACGTAGCATTCGAGCCATGAAATATACTCGTTTGGGACCATTCTCCAGTGTCACCGCCAAATTGACGTAACAGTTCTGGTGATGTTTGTGAATGGGAAATGCAATATACGCCCAAATCGCTTCGTTACAGTTCAGCACTACGGACCAACTTATAGCGTGTGAAATTCATCGTTGGTATTCGAGGATTGTAATACAAAAACCGGCCATATCATTGCCTTTCTGACCATATTTGCAAATATATTTTTGGACTAACTGAATTGCAGTATTCAACGTTGCAATGTTTGTCTGTGAACGATTAGAAATAAGTGGCGAATATGGGAACAATCCAACTTTGTCGAGCAACGAATGCATTCTTTCACTTCGTTGTGACAGTTCGACAGTTGTCATCTGGTGATGACGCCGATACAGCGGATAACCATTATTGCCAGTGACAGCTCTCCGCCGTTAATTTCTGTGGATTCGTTTTGTAGAGCATTGCAAGGTGATTGGGATTGATGGCACCACACGGTCGCATGAATCATTAGTAGAGTAACACACATCATTAGGTTGTCTGGATCGAACTTTCCATAGAATCAGGAATCTCGACACGTATGAGATCATCATTTGGTCAGGCTGAATTCTTTCACTAACCAAATAATGGTGTGCGTGGCGCAGCCTCGCTTTTGGACATTTCGATTGAATACATCCAGCATCAAGATCTCCCATAAGACGCGTTGTTTAGCAATAATGTTTCAGGGACCGAAAAATTTTTTGGCCTGAATATACGTTGCTGTGATGTCGAGTGCTATCACTTTATGTTTGTCCGGGAAGCAAGCAAATGAGTATTTCTATCCATTTTGGAGTTAACAGGTAACAAATAATAAAAAAGATCGGGCCGACCGTTAATGACAACATATGTCATTGCATTCTCTGCATATTCATGATATGACGTGGAACTACCAATGTATGTCGCCCGGCAGAATAGTTAATCGACCAATCATTAGCTTGCATCTCCTTCATAACTAACTGCCATCACCGTTAAATGATGTACTCCTCAAAACGCAGCTTTGGCCTGTGTTCAACCATATGAATGCTTATAAACGTTCCGTTTCTATTCTTTACATACCTGTCAACGCAATACTGCATGAAACAATCGCGGAAACCCAGCAAATAGTTGTCAGCATTTTCATGACCGAATTCATCAAACGATATGCCGAATATTCATTGAAGTCTAACCTTTCTTTGTTAGTTTCTTCTACCCTTTGAAATAAAAATTTGATTAATTAACCATTTCAAAAGGCAAACAATAACAGAATTAACCATTTTTTTAATAAGCATATTTTAAATTCAGTGTCTTTCACAAATAAATTAAATATATTATGATACTTATATACTCACCATTCAATGGATTTTTATTTTAATATTAAAATAATATCCATCTATCTTCCTTGCCAAAACATTCAGCGGTATTGCAATGTGTCATATGATCGATGGTTTCAGATATATATGTTGCAGCTGAGCATTTCACGACGTTAAGCACCAATGTCGCGTTTTTGTCCAATTGCTTCATCAACAATCAGCGATGCAACTTCGTCCTACCTGTTGTGAGTCATTAAATGTCCTTTCGGTGTTCCAGGATGGTCGTTTAGTCTGCTTTGATGACAACTTTATAGTCATCACTTGGCATGCGCTCTAAAGCACTCTTAAACAACTGACCCAAAGAGGATGTTCATGAAGCAGACACTGCAAGTCTTTGAAGAATTGCTCTCTTCTTCCTGGCATTGATCTCTAGGCGTCGATCAATGTGTTCTTCATTGTGCCCATGAAATATATTTTGTAAAATTATTCTGTGTATCTTCGAAAGGTAGTAATGATCCAATTCGATGATGAATCTGTCCTTGTATCTACAATAAATAAACCAGACAGTATTAACTGGAGAGTTGAGTTCAGAATTAGCAAATATACTACATAGGTACCAATAAAGTAAGTTATTCTTTAACTACATCTATATAAGTGCAAAAATAAATACCTTAAATGTCGGATTTAATCCTCGTTCTTCGATAATATCTGCCCCAAATGACGTCATCTGGAAACATTGGCCATTGTATTTTTGTGTATTTGCAAGAAAGTGGCGTGATTCTTGTGTTTCGCCACAAAGCAATGAATACAATGGCTCAGGTGGCGGAGTCAACAATGGCAATTTCACTTTACCATTAAGGCAGCATAATCCAGGGGTTTCTCCGGAAAACTTTAATGTACCACAATACTCGCAAACTACGTCCATTTGCCCAATGAAAACGCTAGGATACAAGCCGTAATCATTGCTGCAATCGTATTGAAACGCTGCTCGATTAAAATCAGCACTTGATAAATATCTTGTTCTGCGTCGCAAATTATCTATTTGTTGACCTCTGTTGTTCGCTCGACGATTCTGCATTGCCAACCGAGCTGTTTCACGGGCTGCTTCACTTTGCTCTCGTGATTGAGAAGCACGAAGTCGAGCCATACTATTGCGGCGCTGTTCACGTGCAATTTCTTGTTCTTCCTCAGTCCTTTCATTTGCATTATTTCGTATTCTTCTTGCATCACGGCTTTGTCGGAAAAGATTCGATCGTCTTGGTCGCGGCATTATTAATTAAACTTCACTTCACCTAAAACTCAAATTTTCAACCATACCGAGTTTTATAGTTCACTTCACTTTTTACGAATGGGCAATGGCACTATCATTACATTATAATTGTTAATTATTTATTTAATAGATATAGTTTTATTATTGATTTCTTACAAATATCGAATTGTCATCCATACGTCATTACAAATGTCATTATACGTCAATTACATAGCTGTCATTTGCGTTTTGTTATTCCAAGTCTGATTTTTTTTGTTATAACACGTTTTATAGTGACTGACGTTTCATGTCAAGTCACACGGGAGTGCTGTCGAGCGGGATAAAAAGTATCCTATGTCCTTCTCCTGGCTCTAAACTACCTCCCTGCCAATTTTCAGGTAAATCGGTTCAGCCGTTCTTGAGTTATAAGTGGACTAACTAACACGACTTTCTTTTATATATATATATATATTGTGACGTACCTGGGAAACATATATATACTATATATATATATATATTATATTATATATGCTAATTTAAATGCCCATGACTTCGTCGTGATATGTCGGCGCCAGGTTCAGTTCCTGTAACGATTGGATGGAAGTGAAGGGAGGTCAAAAATCAGTCCATTGACTAGTTTCTGACAAAATTCATTTATTCTGACACATGAGCTGCCAGGAAGTTACAGGTCCTAGAGAGCGACACATACTTATTAAACTTATGTTACAGCTTCATAACCTTAACAGTTATGAACAAAATTCTTAACACTAACATTAATAACTTATTCTAACGATTCATGCATAATTTTAATACAATAACAAGGCCTGAGCGCGGCCACTCTTAGTCTCTCGTCAAAATGTCCTGCAAATGAGCCCGCGTCATAACTACGGAATAGTTCGACTTCGGTTAAATACCGGATTATTCACCACTGGCTGGCGTGGCTCCGCAGACCGGCCGATGGCGGTCCTCATTCCGAAGACGGCGCGACGGCCTTCAGGTACCGACCTCCCACTGGGTGTTCCTCCTCTGCTGGCAGCGTGTCGTGGCGACAGAGGTCGTCAAACGTGCGGACTAGTCAGTGAGGACACACAGGTACTGGCCGAGTTTAGTGGGCGGGCTGATGGGCCGATAGGCACTAGGAGCCGGATGCAGATCAGCTTACGCGAAAGTGACGCAGGATTTTGCCATCTCGCGTCCAAGTTACCTCCGCGGTAATTTTAAAAGTGCTTACTCGAGAATCTGAATTGTAAGTGTCTATTGAGAATCTGAATGCTAAGTGTCTATTCGAGAATCTGAATGCTAAGTGTCTCTTCGAGAATCTGAAGCTAAGGTGTCTATTCGAGAATCTGAATGCTAATAAGTTTCTCTGCCCCATCTCGCGTTCAAGTTACCTCCGTTTCCCCCTCCCAAAACGTTTCCGAACCTGCAGATCTGCCCCTTCCCTCACGATGAGACGTCCCATAGGCCTAAACTAAATGTCGTCTTAATTTTGAATAAGTTCGCCAATCGGGTTGCATCGTTACGGAAATTTCCAGGGAGATCTCTCTTTCTACACTCGGGCCCTCTCTCTCCTCTCTGCTCATCTCTCTCTCTCTCTCTTCTGTGTGAGCGATTTCAGAAGCTTCTCTCGCAGCTGTCGAACACTTGTTCGAGCGGTTGCGTTTTTTTTTCTGAGCCATAAATTGTCAGCGGAGGCTGATCGGCAGCAGCGACTGTTGAGTTGTAAATAACCTCTTGGGAATTTGGATTCCTACGCGGCGCTGGCAAAAGGGGCGCGGGCGCGTGGCGAAAGGAGGCGCGGGCGCGTATTGTTGTCTGAGCGGTGGCTCCGGGAAGGAGGCAGCGGGCGTATATGACGGGTCATAAATGTTCGCACTAAGAGGTCCACTCCCATCAGCGGTCGTCGGCAGCTGTCAATGCGTTTCCGCGCCTGGCGGTCGTGTTAGGGCCCTTCGCAACAAAAGCTCCGTCCGCGACCTACTTAACTGTGATGAGCATTTCGATACGAAATTATTATAATATTATTTGGTGACGCCACAATATATAATTTTTAATTTTATATAATAGGCCAGATGCTGATGATTAGTAATGTTCGCGAAATCCGAATTGTTCTTCTGTAATGATATCGTTTTTTTAGAAAACAATTTAACCTTTTGTAGATTAATTTTTCAAGCACCTATATTAGTAAATTTATTGGTCTGTAATTTGAGGGCAAACTGTGGTCCTTATCAGGTCTCCTTATTTGTATTATTATGGCTTACTACCATATATCCGTTAAGTTTTAGAGCTGCATTATATATAGCTATAAGTCTTGCTTTTGTTGTCAGTGAGAGCTCTTTCAGAAGCTGTGTGGCTTTTGATCATATCCTGCTGATTTCTTTAGTTTTACATTAAAGATCATTTTACGCGTTTCCCATTAAAAATATAAAATTTATTTTTTGACGAACTGTAGCGAATGGAAGAGATACAAACTTTTCAATTTGCCTATATTTATCCACAATTTCCGGTTTATTTGGAGTAAATATCGTTTCAAAATTAGTGGCTAAAGCCAACGCTTTTTGTTTGTCCTTTAAGGCTGTTCGATTATTTGTTGTTTTATGAGGGGTGATTTATTACGTTCTATAGTTATTTTTTTAATTGTGCTCAATAGCTGTCTAGATCCTCTTGGTATTTGAGCAATACAATTTTGGAACCCATTATATCTATGTTTCTTTATATTTGTTTTTATTTTTCTTTGAGTTTGATTTAGTTTGCGTTTTGTATGTGAGTCTTGTGTTTTTTGCCATTTCCGTCTTAGTATTCTTTTTCCTTTAAATTGAATATAAATACGAGGATCCATTAAGAGATAAATAATATTAGTAGTACAGAAGAAAAAGACTTACGTTATTCCTGTCCACGAAACTGAATTGATATTAACTTCTATATACGTAATGTTTCTTTCAAGTTTCGTTAATACAAAATATGTTGTTATAACTAGAGTATAGAGAGAGCGAATGAATAGCTCAGTGTCAACATGTAATTCTAAATCTCGTTAAGCGGCGGGATCGATTCCTAGTCCTCGTAGATATTTTTATCCATTCTATAGTGCCTTAAAATCCACTAAATTACAACATCCTTCATTTGTCTTGACAATTTTATGCTTCAAGTGGTCAAAACTCGTTTTCGCGAAAAAGGCAAATATTCTAATTTTGAAGATATTAGAAAATTGATCGCTTGTATTGAAAATTAAAAATATACATTATGTAGTGTGGAGATAATCTATGTTAACCCTGCACCACTCCAGAATTTTTCATAGCGATTCAGCTAGCACAGCGGTATTTGAACCGCCTATGCCTTTTTGGAGATATCTAAAAGATTTCAGTTGGTTTGAGCATAACACCAAAACATTAGAATTCTTTTTATTCAAAAACTAAACAAAAAAGTCACCAAGTAACCTGGAACAGAAGTAAAAATTAAATGTTGGCTCATTCATTCAGGTGTCTAGTTTGAACATGAAACTTTTCCATTCTAGTTTGTTTTGAGAAAAATAAGAAAATGACATTTCATTTGTTTAAAACATTCTGCAGCTATTTGTTTGGGATTAATGCCGTTGGCTAGTAGAAATAAAAATAAAAGTAGGATAATTCAGGAATATCTAGTCATTATGAAGAAAGTTGAGCCAAAAATTTGGAAAAGTCTCATTTTGAAATTAAATTTATATAATTTTTTTGTATTTCTTCGTAGTTTCGAATTTTTTGGTAAACACAAACTTGTTTTCATTAAATATTTTTACCAGAAAGGTATTTTTACAATTATTTCCTTACGATTTCAACATTTCATGTGGCATTATTCAACAAATATGAAGATCAGCAATCCCCTAACAGCTGATTCCACAACACTAATCATTTACAGTAGCGGCTTCTTCAATGCTTAGACCAGTTAGATTTCAATAGAATGATACATTTTCATTTTCAAATAATACTGCGCCAAACCATCGGCATCTCTGGTTGCTGAATGGGAAAGATTGTACTTTGCAAGGAAATAAAGATTATTGAAAGATAGCGTTCTGATATTAACAAATTATTATGAAGCCCTCTGGAGTGAACAAAAAACCGCGTTTTGTTACGAATCATTTTATAGAACGACGCATAACTGCAACGGATATCTATTGAAACCAATATCTCATTTTTCACCAAAGGTGAAAAAGTCGTGTTTTGAAGCTTAGACCCCTCAATTCGCCGATTCTCACAATGTTAGAACAATTTTTCATTTATTTCAGTAGCATTTACATTTGATGCATTCGGAGATAATGCTCTGGCATTGGCTGCATCCGTTCATCATTCTTATCAGTGTTGCGAAAGAAAACAATCTGAATATGTTTTCCGCACACAATTCGGTGGCAGGTATCATAGATAACATCGTCAAGCAACATGCAACAGCCTCAGTATTTTTATAAATGTTTTGAGTAATTATCGTGTTATTTTAAATTAAAACAACAAGATTTCCTATAGCAACCCTTTGAAATGCCTCATTTGGGGAAAGTCGCCTTCGCAGCACCGACACTTTAACGGGAAGAGGCCCTGAAGGTCATGTTCGCCGAAAGCGACAGTTGCGGCGGCAGCTACAGAAAAAAAATATGTTTAATTTAAAATCTCAGTTCAGATAGTCTAATTTTATGTACAAAATAATATCAAAATATTGACATATGTCACATCATTGCATCTCTGTTTTTATCATATATTTATTGCTAGTGAGAACAATAAATGGTTACATTTAAAAAATTAAAGATGATTAAAATTGTCGAAAACTAAAAATATTTCAAACAATATCGCCATAGACCATATCATTTGCCCCATGATTTTGCATTGTTGAGAGAAAACTGTATGTCCATATGGGGAACCGTTTAGAAGTTATGAGGGTGGACCATAGTTGGTGGAACTCCTTGTATTCGTGTAATATTTCAGTAATTCATGCTTTAATTCCGTTTGATAGAAGACATGTCATGTATCAACATTATTTGTAATTATCTAAATATGATGGAGACATTTCAAATGTTGTTTGAAATTTGACACAATATTTATGCAAGTAATCGAAATACTAAAGTATTCATTTCACTCAGCGGTAGAATAATATCTTTCAGAACTCTAGGCAGCAGGATTGAGTTTTTCCGCGGCTTTTTTTCTTGCTTATCCGTGATTTTTCAAATCAACTGTATCACAGTACTCTCTGTATAGCGTAAATGAATTATTCTTTTTATTTTAAAACAAAATAACTCTGAAAATGGCTCTATATCCTTCTGAGAATATTTGTTTTTAATTCTCCAAATTACATATTGTTTTAATTGTATTATAGATTTTTTACATTAATTATTTATTCATAAATATCTTACTCTAGAAAATACAAGGAATACATTAACGAGGAATCCAAACACCCTCAGATTCTACTACCATTCTCATCCCACGTGGGAGAGAATCCACAAGTCTCGCCGCATAGTTTTCACTGAGAGCGACCTCCTCTCAGGCTTCATGGATTATTTGCCAGAGCGCATCGGCATTGTTAGGTCCCGGATCAGGTCAGTTTTCGGCCATGGTGCGTCTTGTCTCTGCCCAATGATTTTCAATACGATTCAGGTCTGGTGTGCATGGTGGCCAGACAACAACCTGAATATCTTGCTTCTCAAAAAAACCACGATTGAACCGAATCCGACTTATAAATAGGAGACTGGTTCTGTTGGAATTTAATTATACCCTCAGGGTGCAATTGTCTTACTGACGGGATCATGATATCTGTCAGTATGTGGATGTTCTGAGCGGCATTTAAGTGGCCTTCGACTCTTATCGATCATTCCAATCCCACGAAATGACATCCATCCCCAATCTGTTACTGAGAAACGACCTGACCTGCGTACTTGCTTTACGAACCGAGAATCATAGCCGCTTCCTTGGGGCCTGAGAACGCGAACGGGTCCATTATTTGCAGAGGAGAATATACTCTCATCAGAGAAAATTACTACAGCCCAGTCTCGATGTAAATGTTCCTCCGCAAATGTGTTCTGTGAGCTTCCACGTTCAAGCTGCACTTCTGGATCGCAGACCACCCTCCGAAAGTCTGTTGCGTATGGTTCTGGAACATCTAGGAAATCTGGTGGTTCTTTACAGTAGTGAAGGACTTTGAAAAGTTTTTCCACCATTGCTTTTATCAAAACTTTATCTTCGGCAGCATCTGAAATATGCCAAAGCCCCCACCAAAGTACCAAGTTTCCTCCCGGACTCTCCCGTTTCTCGATAACATTTAAGGCAGTATTGCGCAGTTCTTGCCCCCAACCCTTGAAGCTTACATGGGAAAATCGATAATCTATCTCAAAAAAAGAAACGAGTTTATTCCACTGGCTTATAAACTTGACTATTGTAGCGAGCAAAAATGCATCACTATTATCGCTAATTGGCAGTCTGATGTTTAACTAGATGCAGTCATATTTTAGATTAAGTGTTGGTAGAAATGGTTTTTGAAACTAAAAAATTCGCTATTTAGAGCCGTTATTTTTTTTATTTACAATCTGTATTATATTTGTTTGTATAAAAAACGTGCAATACACATAATGGATTTCTACATACAACTGAAATAGATATTTGTATGATATCAGGGTTGCCACGCGTCCTATTTTCGGTAGGACAGTCCTACAATCACAATGGGTGTCCTACGTCCTACAATGATGCCTGTGTCCTACTTTGAAAATGAAATATTAAGTTGGTTTTTATAAGTCTGTACAATTGATTTCTAGACGCCCGGATATTATTTTATGAACACAATAACATAACATTAATTTATCAACCCAACAAAAAAATTTGCGTTTCACTATAAATTTCCACTTTTCACCACTGCAGTAAGCGCTTGTATCGCTCCGTTTGGAGTTGAATTGATTGGATGTATGGTTCCAAGAAAATGTATTTTAACCATTTTTTTGCGAATTACAAAGCCACTACATGTGCAGTTTTAATTCGATAATTTAAATTATTTGAACAAATATATGCAAACAATTGATAAGTTACAAATTATTGTATATAATTATACACATTACTTTTATAATAATAGATATTACATAATTATTATAAGAAATAAATGCTAATATTAAAAATGATATTTTTAAAGAACCTAAAATTAGCTCAATACACATATCAATCAAAGATAATTTTACTTTTGCTTCTATTTGCACGTTTTTTTAAATTAAATTTGAAACTAATTTTTTCAGATTTGAATTGTAAGTCCATTATGTTTCAAAATGTATTATTAAGTCGTTGCAAATGAAATGATCGATATCTATATTTATGCATAATCCGGAAATTTCATTTGCAACGATCTAATATAACAAAATAATTATTTTTTGTATAAATTTTGATACATATTCAATTTTATTTTAGATATTAAAGATATAAAAATGGACACCTTAAACAAGAAAAGGAAATGTCTTTTTAATGACAACTGGTTACAAGAATATACGTGGCTTAAAAAAGTAAACGATTCCTAAGGCTTGCGCAAATACTGTTAAATACATTTTGTATTGAATTGAAAGGCATCTCTGCCATGCCAGGCAGCATAAAAATAGTGAACATCATCGCCCGAAGATGAAAGCATCTGCTTGTTCTCAATTGATGGAAAAATTCGTCATTAAAAAAGATACTCCTGAAGAATTACAAGTTATTGCAATTGAACTAGCTCACATATATCATGAAGTAAAACAAAACCAATCCTATAATTCGTTAGATTGTTTGACGAAACTTGTTCTTAAAGTATTGCCAAAAGATAACTCTTGCAAAATTTCTTGTGGAAGGGCAGAAGCACAGGCAATTGTTGAAAACGTGTTAGGACCACAAATATTAGAAGACGTGATTACCGAAATAAAAACGAACGATTCGTATTTTTGTATTGTGACTGAAGCATCTAACAAGAAAAATAGGACATTTTTCCCATTAGTGGTACAGTATTTTTCACGAAACGATGGTTTGCACCAAAATGTTATTGATTTTTACGAAAATTGCAATGAATCTGAAGATTCTTTGAAGTTTTGCTTGAATCAATGATCAGTTTGCTTGAATCAATGATCGTTTTAAAGATTTAAATTTAGATTTTTCAAAAGTTACAGCTCTAAGTGCTGACAACACAAACGTCAATTTCAGTCGTATTTATTCGCTCTTCGTCAATTTACAAAAAGTAAATCCGAATATTGTAAAAGCTAATTGTCACACGCACATATTGCACAATGCGTTGAGATATGCTTTGGAAGATTTGTCTGTAGACATTGAGAACCTTGTTTTAAAAATCAAAGCACTTTTACGTTTGTCGTCGGTACGTCGAAGTGAATTACAAAGCTTTTGTGAATTTGCATTTACTGATTTTTCACGTCATGTTGTAATTCGATGGTTATCGTTACAAGCTTGTGTAGAAAGATTGTTACGAGAATGGCCGGCATTAGTTTCATATTTTCACAGTAATGTTAAGAACGTGTCTTTAGCTTTAAAAAACGCTTTGAATTTTAAACACGGAAAATATTAGAATCCCACGCATCCATATTAACAATATTGAAAACGTTATAGAACTAAACAATGAAATTAAATCCTACATCACTAACCAGTTTACATCAACCTTCAATAATAGCAAAGCAAAAATAACTATAACCAAATAGAAGATTTCAGAAAACCTATTAAATATTTTATAAGCAATAATAAACTGTTCTACACTTACAAGGACCCAACCAACCAAAAGTTCACTGTGGTTTACAAAACATTCATCCGTCTATTTCTCAGGTCTTCAGAAAAAATAGACCAAGACCTAAAAGCTAAACATTCTTCCCTCATCAGTGTTACAAGACTACACAAGAACAATTCACTTATCCAAGTGGTAGCCGCTGAATAATCAGGAGAGCAGAATGTTGAAATAATTCTTAAAACCAATGTAATATGTAATCTAAAAGTAAAAGCCGAAAGAAGGCGTATAGTTAAAGGACAGTGTCTCCAATGTTTGGATTTAGGGCATTCTAAAAACAACGGTAACCATCTAATTTTTTGTATATATTGTTCTGAGAATCATTATTCGGCCTCATGCCCTCGAAAGGACGACCCTCCGAAATGTAAAAATTGCGACGGTGCACAGAGCTGATATCCGCACAATAGAATGCTCATATTTTAAAACAATTTTGGAAAATAAATCTAAAAAGTCCCTCCTAGCGCCACAAGAATCGAGAACTAATCATCATTCCCATCCCCCTAATACTACTAATCATTTTCCCAACAACCCCATAGCAAATTGCACCTATGTATCAGCAATTGATAAGCAATCAAACACCACCACCTGAACCATATCAGCTAACAACTCCCAAAACTATATCCCCCAAAATAACTCACCTCAAATAGTTTCTTAAATTCTCCATTCGTACACAATATTAACTCCACATCTACACACTTAATTAACATCATAAACTCTATTAAACCAGTTATCGTTCAAAATATCTAACAAACCATAGCCTCTTATACTAGCTATGCCCATGGCACACCCTGAATTTAATCATTCATTAACTCTAATGAATTGGCATGCATCTAGCATCAATAAAAATTGAACTTCAGTATTTTTATAAGTCAATAACATAGACATTGCTTGAAATACTGAATCACATCTAAAACAAGAAGATAGAATACACTCACTAGGCGGCGGCGCTCTCAATTTAATCAAAACTACTATCCCATATCGCCAAATAAATCAAATGCCTATCACTGGGCTTGATCTAAAGGCAATTTCTCTACCCTGCATAAATTGAATTATAATTGCAGCTTATAAACCACCTAATTTAAGCCTAATTTCGCCAGCTTAAGTAACGTAATA
Organism: Gryllus bimaculatus; assembly: GCA_017312745.1. Lineage (NCBI taxonomy): Eukaryota > Metazoa > Arthropoda > Insecta > Orthoptera > Gryllidae > Gryllus > Gryllus bimaculatus. Next base: position 107,632 of record BOPP01000508.1, on the reverse strand, counting down.
ACACCTCAGTCACCCACTATACTCTTAGGTGCCCTCAATGCTAAACACATTTCCTGGGGGTGCAGAGTCACCAATGCCGCTGGATCCCAACTACACAATCACACTACACAATCACATACCTACTAACAGATTAAGATTAATATCTCTCCCTGAACCCACATACTATCCTCGTGACCCAAACAAGCTTCCCGATATTTTAGATATAGGAATAACCTACTGAAAAGCCCAGTTTTACTCAACTCCTCACATCGAGCTCGACTCGGACCATATCCAGGTCATTATTTACACATATGAGACCCTCCCCCACCCTCGCCTAAACCAGTTCTTAACACGTATAACTTAAATTGGGTTAAATGTAACAAAATAATTCAGTCCCAAACATCTAAATTTAAAATCCTTAACACCTCGTCTGAAATAAATCAGGCAATAATAAACTTAAACAAACTAATAACAAAAACTGTAAACACACTAAACCCCGGAAATCTCACCACACTACGTAAGTATGCACCCACTAAACTGCTCAAAAGCTTAATTAAAATACTTCAAAACAAAAATAAAACGAGAAGACCCTGGGTAGCTCTTAGAGCACCCAGTTTAAAATTAGAACTAAATCTATTAACAAATATCTGCCGAAAACCCATAGCAGATTTTAAACAGACCAAATATAACCATCCAATAAATCATTAAACACTCAAAACAATTCAATTGGGTATTTTACTAAAATAATATTAAGAAAAAACATAATCCCCCTTTTAACTACCACCAATGGTAAAACAAATTCTACAAGTGAGAAAACTGAAGTTTTAGCCGATTATTTTGCTGAGACATTCACCCCAAACATCTCCTCTCCCCATTCAGATAATCCTCAAATCCAAAACTATGCCCACTCTCCTAATTACCACATAGCCGAAAAAATTATATACATATTTCCTCAGAAAATTACAAACATTAGAACTCTCTCGAATAAAAAAGCACCTGGTCATGACACTGTTAATAATATCATTTTAAAAAACATTACCTCAAAGCATTGTCGCCTATATCACTAACATATTCAATTCATCCCTTCGAATAGGATATTATTCTTCAAACTGCAAACATTCCTTAATCCTTCTCATCCCCAAACCGAACAAATTCCACAGCAAACCAGATAACTATAGACCCATTAGTCTCCTCCCATCATTAGCAGAAGTATTCGAAAAACTCATCCTTGCCAGATTAAATAAGTACTTGAACAAAATGAATCTCATACCTCCCTTTCAGTTTGGCTTTTACCATAAAGTATCCACAGACACCGGCTCTTACGCATCACTGAATACCTTCATCATTCGAAAAAACATCACTCATAGCAATTCATCGATTCATCAAGACTTCGATCGAGTCTGGCTCGAAGAACTAAATATTATAAACTATCGTTAATTGGAACCCCAATATACCTCTTTAAAATCATTAAATGCTTCTCACAACAGAGCTTTTTTCAGTTGTAGTAGAGAACTACACCTCAAACCACGCCTCATAACAGCAGGACCCACAAGGATCCCCCCTCTCCCCACTGCTATTCAACTCTATACATTACCTACATTTATTAGAACTGCAATTGGGTATGATCGGTGGCAGTTAAGTGACAATAATTGCAAAATTACAACACTTACATTAATAATAATACTAATAATGATAATAATAATAATAATATAACAATAATAATAATATAATAATATAATAATAGTAACCGTAACACAAATACAGAACAAGACGAAAACAGCATTGAAAAGTGCAATTGATCGCGTTCACCGCACTTCACTTCACTTAACTACACTTACACTTTTTGCTTTGATTACACTGGACCAGCACTTCACAAGCACTTCACCGCTCTACACAAGCACTTACTTATTTAATATCTGTTACTGGTCATCTTGATCATAACTTGTTTCTAAAACTTCGGACACTGACAGAAAAGCTTTGAAAACTGCTGCAGGTAAACTGTTCCAATCTCTAATTGTTCTGTTACAAAAGGAAAACTTCCCAAGATCTGAATTTTGTTCCTTGCTGGAACTTTGTGGTGTGATCGCTTCGCCGAAATAATTTGGTTTTTCTAGTCTAATCTGAATTTTCTTCCAAGCTGGTTGACCTACGTACGATTTATAAAAAGCGCAAAGCCTCGCCTTTGTTCTTCTCGTTTCTAGAGGTCCCATGACTTTTTTTGTTGTGTTGTTGTATGCATTTGTTTTGTTATGTTAGGTAAACTTATTCGCTTTTTTCTCTGTATTCTATCTAGTTTTCCGGTGCGCCTTTTCTGTATGGATCCCAACACGCAACTCCGTTTCCATGAGAGGCGAACAGTGTAAGATATGCTAATTCTTGGCGTTGCAGAACTTTTCTTAGTATTCGCATTACAAAATGCAAAGACTTCCACGTTTTCTTACTGTTGATTTATTACATCTCCCACCATAATTTACTATCTAGATGAATGCCTAAATACTTGCATGATGAGACTTCTTGATGATAACCTCACCTAAACGATAGTCTGGTTCCTCATAATTTCGTCCCCGCCTGAACGTTATTGATTTGCTTTTAGATCCATTAATTCCCATGTCATTTTTTCAGCCCAATCTCGTAAATGCTCTAAATCCTGCTGTAATATTGGTTCATCAGCGCTATCTTTGATTTTTCGGTATATAACACAATCGTCTGTAAATAAACGAACCTTTGATTGTATGTTCACATGGAGATCGTTCACGTACGCTAAGAAGAGTAATGGCCCTAACACACTTCCCTGTGGAACCCCTGAAGAAACATTACCCGTAGTCGAATACAGCGGACATTCCTACCTCCACATTAACCCAAATCATATGCCCAAGTTGCAGATGACACTGCAATCTATATGTCTCATCCATCATTAAACTTAATAGCAAATTAAATCCAAAAATATCTTCAAACATTAGAGAGCAGGTCCTTAAAATGGATGATAAAAATCATCCCCACCAAATCAGCCGCTAAAATATTCACATTCAAATCTTACTCTCCTCCCATCCAATTAAAAATAAATAATAATAGAATTCCATGGCCTCCAAATAATAAGGCAGTTCAATACTTAGGACTATATCTGGACACCAACCTCAAAAGGAAAACTTACATAGACAACAAAGTTCAGCAAGCCAAAATTAAAATTCTTCGACTGAAATCTCTCATAAATAAAACTACTTAACCGTCTTTAAACAATGACACAACCTTATGTAAACCAATCATCTGACCCCTCCTCTTGTACGCCTGCTCAATATGTACAAATGCTGCCAAATTTAACATTGAAAAATTGCAAGTCACCCAAAACGAATACTTAAGATTCATCACCCAATCTCCCTGGTTGATCTTCGCCCCGCAACTTCACACCGAATTAAACATTAAATCAATTTCTCATCATATTGCCTATCTTGCCAATAACGTTTACTCGAACATGCAATTAATCAACCAAAGCAGAAATCTAAAATTGGGTAAATAACAGAACATCAAACTCGAATAAAAAACAGATATCAGTTACATGCATTCTTGGACATATTCAGCTATATAAAATTAAGCAATTGAGGTGCTCTATAAGTCCCCTCGTCAGATATAGCTTAGTGTTAGTAGTAAAATAGATAAAATTAGATTAAAAGCCAGAATAGCAAATGTAAAGTAGACAGCACTGAACTTTGTAATTTCATTCAGAACATAAATCAATTTTTAAAAAAGATTTATTTTCACTCCATTATTTTCTAATCGGGAGTTGAAGTCACCTTGGACTGTTTCTTGATGTCTTGTAAAATTAAAGGAAAGTTTTCTGCGCTATAGTTGGAGGAATTTTTGTTTTTTCCGGCTACTTATTTGCGTCTGAATTTACTACATTGTCTTCACTCACTTCATTGTCTAGTACTTCATATGTTGAATGGGCTGGAACATTATATACATACCCACAAGTTTCAAAATCAGTCTTTTTTCTTTCACTCTCGTTCAATGATTTACTAACTTCATTACCAGTATTTGAACGTAATTCTATGCAATACTCGTCCGCTTGACGGGCGCGCTCGTACCGTCCGGAATCGCTTTTGCACTTTCCGTGGAACCTACTTTATACGCCTTCATGGACCTTTTTTTTGCTTTTTTGCTTTGGATGCTCACATCTTATTGAATTGGTTGTTGATATGCTACATGTAGAATCGCTGCTGGAAGTTGACCATTCGATGTCCACACTAGTTGCGGAAGTTGAAATAGAATTGGATTTTGCACAAAATGGTGCTAAACCCCCCTGAGCACTGTTTTGCATTAGACAGTCAGTTGTGCACTGATTACTAACTAACGTTTCACTAGATTCACTGTTTGGAGAATTAAGTAGTTTTATAGAACTAACAATTAGTTGCCCCGTTTCGCGGCAGCTACTCTCTAACATTGACACAACCTCTCCTTCACTGATCGCGAATGCAACACAATTTGAAATAATGTTTCGCACGTTAGAAGGCTCTACTCGATGTGAATCGCTCGAGAGCTCGCCAACGAATGTGTACTGAAGACAGTGTTTTTTCCTCTAATTAAATGTTTAAAAAATTAAACCTTCAAATATGGTCATGTACATTTTTTCTAAAATGTGACTGGTATTCGCGTAATTTTTACTTAAAGTAAAGGCAATATTTTCTGAAAATCTTTTCTTTAGTTTTTTCTCCAGCAAAATACGCTTATTCAAAGCGCGCGCGCGCACACACACACACACTCTTTCACACACACACACAGAATATATTACAGCTATGGAATAATACCATCTCCAGATATATAACATGCATTTTACTAACAAAATTAATTATGTAAAAAGCTGACGCGCTTGAAATTAATAAATGCTTGCTCTCTACCCCTATTTTTAAGGTAAAAAAGCAAGTGAAATACCATCCCATAACATTCCTAGTTTGTCTAAAAAGTCAGCGACAAGCGTGAAGCGTCGAAGATCCGAGACACCGAGACCCGCTGCGAGATTCGTAAGGCACAATATCGACGCTTTTCTTTAGAAAGCACGTAAGTTTGAAAGAGCAACAGGGCAGGAGACAAATATATGTCCATATTTTCACTCACTCCGCTGATAACGGCGGTGCGGTAGTGTTTCTTTTACTGCCGACTTGCCATTTTCTACCATGGCCAATTAGCAAACTTGTACGTGTTTATTTTGTGTTTAATTCCAGTTTTCCTATAAAAAACATTTAAAAGAAATTGTTTCCTTGTCGTAGAATAGAAGAGGTGTATAATACAAAACATGTTACCAGTTAAACTAATAAAATAATAATTACATATGGTATTGTATCTCTATTAACGAATGTAGACATTTTTACTATTTAAACTATATATGATTTAGGTTACAGTACCTAAATATGTTAACGACATCAATGTTACCGACATCATATCATGGTGTTAATTGTATAGGAGATGTAATTTTTAACAATAAAAACTGTGAACAATAAAATGCCACTTCGATCCGCACTTTTGACCGAGCAACATCGCTCCGAACGTTTCGAAGAACAGTGGTGACAGATTTTTCAGTGCTGGTACTAAACAGTATTAAGTGGACAGAAGTGCGTGTTTAGTGTTAGTGCACGATATTTTTGTCTAACAATGATCTTCTCAGCACAGGGACTTTAGTTTCTCAAGCCCCAGAATCAGTTTACAATCGAGAATATCCAACCAACTTGGCGGTCGCAGAAAGCAGCCTGAACTTTACGGGCAGCAGCATAGGCATCGAGGACAGCACGTCGCGGCCTCAACAACACACATTCAACAGTTCTTATACAACTGGATCATCGTCAGCGCCCATCGAATATGGGCAAGTATCATTTCAATACACAATCGGATCAACTCATTCAGGGAGCAACAAAGTAAGGTAATGTAAGGGAAGCGAAACCGCAAGGACTGAGGCGACGCCAGTGACAGAGGCGCCAAACGCATGACCTCGACACACCTTTCTCCAGAAATTAACACCGACAACTTGCAAAAAAATATATAACGTAGAAAAACGTCAAATAGATTCTGTTTTTTTAAAGAAAATTTATCTGATGTACCAGTAGAAGTAAAAAAAAATCTCCCCAATCCATTTAACAGGAATTAGCAATCATGCCGAATGTATAAAGGAAATCAAATCTAAATTAACAGAAAACTTTACCACTCAACTGAAGAACAATAAAACAAAATTACAATTCACGACAATATCCAACTTCAGAACTGTAGTTACTTTATAAATTCTAAGAAACAATTCCATACGTACTCAGAACCCAGTGTAAAGAAATATTCAATTTTCATTAAAAAAAATTCATCCCACAATTCTGTACAACAAAATTTTTGAAGACACTGCAACTCATTTTCCATCAGTTACAAAGGTCATGAGACTAAACAAGCACAATGCCCCCATCCCAGTAGTCACAACGGCACCGAAAAATAGAAAGTGTTTTGGAATGAAAATACGTTTACAACTCCATAGTAAAGCCGGAAAGAAGAAAGAAAACTATAGATCCCATTCAGTGCTACCGTTGTCTAGACTTCTTAATTACCCTTATTTCTACTGTTGTCAAATAATGGTAATTACGAAGTTTCGTGTGTGTTCTGTTCAAAAAACCACCATTTGGCAAACTTCCCATCAAAGGAATCAATCCTACTTGTAAGAAATGCATGCAGAAGCACAGGAGTGACTTTAGTTCAAATGAATGAACATATTATAGGAATATAGTGGAAAATAACCGCAATTCTAGCTCCAGATCCCGCCAATCACGCACGCGACCACCCAATCATCACTCAACAAACTTTCCATTCTTGCCGACAACAAACAATATTTCTAATTTCACTCAAAGAATTAGTAATCAAAATCAACCAAGGAGTGCTAATAATATTTATTATCACCAATATCACATTCAGCAAATAGAGAATATTATTATTAAATAATGTAACCTATCTTTCTTCTTTGGTCGTTCTAGAAATTACTTAATTAGAAACACTATTTGGTTGGTAAGGATACAATGCATTCTCTATTTAACAATATCCATTTTGACCATGTTTTCTATAATGCAATTTTACTGTTTAAAATTGACATCATTTGCCTATTTATTAAAAACTGTTAAGGATATAATGTAACTACTTTTATCTCAAATGTTCAGTAGATAGTAATAATTTATTTAACTGAACATTACTTTTAATTTAGTTCTTAAGAATACAACTCCCCATATAAATAGCTCTTATAATACTCATCATAAATACTACTTACCTTCGTATGAATCTGAGAGCAGTTTCTAATTTTGCAGAGTAGGTATTTCCCAAAACATAATAGCTGGCAATTATCATACCTTCAATAACATCTCTACAAAATAGTAGACGTTTTTGTTCCAGTATTTCAGTTATTTATTTTGGACTTACGACGTAACACTCATTTCCTAAACTTCAGTTCATTGTCTTAATTTGTTTGGTCTATTCTTATACTTATACTTGCAATCTGCAGCACATACCCATCAAGGGAATTCAAAGGAATTTTCTTTCCCCATGCGCATGTGGGGCCAACATTGTGTTCCAAAAGTACTTTGTATTATTTTTAAAGATGTAAATATAATATCGTATTATCGCTTTTCTGTTGTTGTTGCTTCAGAAAATTTGTTAAGTTATTATACTAAATTATATTTTCAAAAGTTTTATTAGCTCTAAAGTCGACGGAAGACCTAAAATTTAATTTTTATTTTTGTTATTGAAATAATTGTGTGATCTGTTAAAATATACTTTTCAAAAATGTTCCACTGGTTTGTATTAATATAGAGTAAAAATATCTTTTTTGATAGAGTTAATTGCCTTTTTTATATATATTTATATATATATATATATATATATATATATATATATATATATATATATATATATATAAACAAAGATTGAAGTATTTATTAGTAAAAATAAATTGATGCCATCCAAGGTGCATTTTCTTTGGAAGTGTCGGGCTCCGCCTCACTCGGATGTGTCGGAGTGCAAAGTTTCCACCTCGAAACTCTGTTCATTCAGATCAGTCCCCTGCAAAACTTTCCAAAAGAAGGGAAGTCGGTTAGCCATCAATAGATGCAATTCGTAACGAAACCGCAACACATGACGGGGCGCCCGGTAAAAAAAACTCCAACGATAAAAATAAAAGCGTGTTGGTTGGCGCTGGCGCCGGCGTCGCGTCGGCGAGCGCGGTGGCAGGACAATAAAGGCGGCCGAGGCCGAGGACTGCGCGCCGCGGCGCGGAGGGCGGGAGTGGCGAAGTGAGCGGGGTGCGCGCGGAAAGGGGAGGCGGCTGATGAGGCGAAGCGTGGAGCGAAGGGCGTGGAGCGAAGGGCGCGGAGGGTGGGGTGCGGGACGCGCGTGGTATTCTGAAGCGCAGCGCCTGTGTTGATCGGGAAGGGTCACGAGAACCTGCGTCGCGCGCGACCTACTCCGTTTTCGCGCCGCTACCGTCGTTAACCGTCAGCTATTTCAGCTATTTAAGTTATTTTCTCTCAGCAAATCATGAAGACCTCTTTACCGGATAATTAATTTCTGAAGTTTATCTCTCCGGAAAAAATGTGTCTCTTGGCGGTAGTTTATTCTCCTCCAAAATCAGGCAATATTGACGAACTAGACGATTTACTCGCTTCCTGTGTCACTAAATACGAGGGCATTTTTATAAAAAGCGATTTCTATTGTAACTTATTAAAAAAATTAGCTCCATCTGACAACATTGCTTGTGCTTTGTTGTAACATGAACCTGACGATTCTTCCTCTAAAGGCAACTCGCATCACAAGAGATACTGTAACATGGATAGATTCTACGATAGGGTCAAATCCAGAAAAATCACGTACTCATGAACAATTTTCAGTTTCAGGATTATGAAAACATTGTATCTTATCTTATCTTGATCTTATACACGTATCGTGTAATCTAAAGTGTCCCAAATACACATACAAATAACAAAATATCGAGAATATAAGAACTTCCATACAAATTCCGAATTTCCCTTAGCCTCGAAAACAGCACTTTTCTTCCGTTCCTAAAAGCGCCAATTCTGTGACACCTATTCTGTGACAATATCAAAAGTTCTTGAAAAGGTAGCCATAAAAACATTGAGCTTCATCTTGAAAATTCCAGTATTTTGAACAAAAAACAATAAGGGTTTAGACTCGGTAAAAGCACAGGAACTGCACTCCTTAGTGTAATTGAAGTAGCCAGTAGTGGCGCGATAAGCTTTCTACTATTACCAGTGAGGTTATTTTATTTAATTTCTTTCTTTTCTTTTCTTTTCTTTTCTTTTCTTTTCTTTTCTTTTCTTTTCTTTTCGTGTGTGTGTTGGTGTATTGTTTGATTTATCGATCGATTGATTGATTTATCTATTTATCTATATTTCTATTTAGTTTAGTATATATATA
>BOPP01000508.1:79457-90612 GCA_017312745.1 Gryllus bimaculatus | reverse complement strand
GGTGCTAATTATTGCTCTTCTTTTTTCTTATTTTGTTTTAATATAAATATATTATGGTCGCCCGGAGCCCGGAACTTCCTTTCTTGATACGGTTCTGACGCGGGTAAAAAGCGGCGTAGACTATACACAAAGTTCCAGAGTCAAAATTTTATAACACTAGCATATCTAGTGGCGTCTCTGTCTGCATTAGATCTTCCCGTCCCGACACTGTATACTATCGAGCGTTTCGCCCTCTACTATCCTATACTAATGTTGTCCGTATTCCAGAAGACTTATACCTCTATGAATTTCGCAGTCATTCTTGATCGTTCTTTTAAAATGGGTTTTACTACTGCTTTCGTCCATTCCAGTTGGTATTTTGTTATCCCAGCATGATTTAGAAAATCTAGAAGCCTATATTTGGTCTCTTCTGCGTAGATACTGAATAGTTTATAGTTAAAATTTTCTGAGGCCAGGAGTTTTCGGTTTTTTACAACTTTGTAAGCTTTCTTGAAGTTCATTAAATTACTACTTTTACTCAATTTGACTTATACGATCTTCTCTTTTCCTCCTCCCTCTCAATTTACATCTTGCTCACTTCTTTCTTTGTCCACAATCTGCTTAACAGAAATTCATCCATATTCTTCTAATCTAGAAGATCTAAATTTGATGCCGCATCTTTTCTATCTTGTTTAAGTGTTTCGATAATTGTCTTTAAGGCATATGCTGCCGACAACTGATCATATACCTCTTTTGTTAGCATATGCTTATCCTTTCCCAGCTCTCTTTGTTCAGCTTTTACTTTTTTTTTTTTTTTCTTCTTTGTATTTTATATTCCTCCAATGTCTCAGGAGTTTTCGTCATGAGTCATCATTTCGTCAGTAGATATGAATCCTTCTTTCTTTGAACTGCACGTTTCAATTCTTCATTCCACACATTAAGTCCCTTTTTTGGCTTATGTTTATTCCTTTTCCCTAAGGTTTCAAAAGCTACACTTTCTATCAGTTGGGTTAGCTTCTGCCATTTTAATTCAATATTCATCCTTTAGCATATATATAGTCTTATACGTGATTAAAATAAATTTCTGATGCTAGAATCTTCTAATATGTTAGTTTTCCATACTGTTTCCTTTTTGGTGATCTTTTCGCGTGTTGTTCTTGCCCATTTAGTTTAAAGGATTACTTTCCCTCTAACTAGGAAATGATATGAATTTATAGCCATTCCTCTCATCATTCTCACGTCCTGAAATAGTTTTCGCATCTTTTCATTTGCAATTAAATAGTCAATTATTGATCTGTATCCTCTGTTCACCCAAGAAAATTTATGGATATCTTTATGTCTAAAGAACGTATTTTCTATTCGTAATGAATTAAAATTCACAAAATCACGTAACACTTTTCCATTTTGATTAATTACTACTTCTCCGTTTGTTCCAATTATTTCCCTAATGGGCTGTAATCCTATCCTAGCATTCATATCTCCTCCTATGACTATATAATCATTTTTATTTGTGGAGTCTAGTACACTTTGTATGCTTTCATAAAATTTATCAGATTCTTCCTTTCTATCCCCTTCAGGAGCATACACTGATATAATACTCATATATCCTCTAGCTATTTTGAATCTGCATGTTACAATTCTTTCATTTACCCAACTGTAAGAAGTTATCCTATTTCTCCATTTCTCATTTATTAGAATAGCTGTTCCTGCTACTGCTCTATTTTCGATAGGTACACCGCTATAAATTAATGTATAGTTTCCCAGATCACATGTTCCCTCTGCTTCTTTTTAGTTTCAGATAACATAACCAAATCCAGTTTAGCACTTCTGACTTCTCTTAGCAATTCGTATTCTTTGTTAGCTATGCCTCGTACATTCCAAGTTCCTATATTGACATGTTCTGATATACCAAGACGTGTGTCCTTTAACTTTGCTAATGTCGTTACCAAAGGATTTCCTTGTTTACAATCAATGATTGAGCCAGTAATAAGAATCTCCCCTGGCTGCGCTACGAACGCTGCGCACAGGAAGTTTGGTAGTGGGGCAATGCTTACACTTACTTTTGCCATACTAGTGAAAAGACCCTCCTCCTTTATCCGGGCTTGGGACCGACAGTGCCTGCAAGCAGACCCAGCGGAACAATCTAGAATACCACCATTAAAATCGGGCACTAGCATCATCTATACAGATGAGAAAACAGCGGAGGCGTTTGTTGTTCACTTTTCAAATACTTTTAAACCTAATCCAATAGTAAACCATGTGTTTAATGAGGAAATTTTAAACAGCGTGAAGCAACCTATATATTCCACGGATGTAAGAACAAAATTCATATCCCCCGCAGAACCATGATCTAATAAGTAGTCATATTAAAAGAATTACCAAACTCCACAATTCCAGCAATAACAGCAATATTAAATGCAGCTTGAAGACTAGGTTATTACCCAAGCAATTGGAAACTCGCAATAATCATTCCAATAAACAAACAAAATAAATGTCCACAGCTACTATACAACTACAGGCCAATTAACATATTACCTTCATTAGCTAAAGTGTTTGATAGACTGATTTTAGCCCGGATAAATAAATTCTTATACGCTACGAACGCCATACCTGATGCCCAGTTCGACTTTAGAGCAAATCACTCAACTGAACACCAAATGTTAAGAGTTACGGATTTGATTGTAAAGGGTCTTCACGAGAAAAAGTATACGGCAGCTCTGCTAAACAGATCATTTAATATTAAAATACATGACACATCGTCGGATAAATACAGAATCTCAGTTGGAGTTCCACAAGGTTACCCAATCTCACCGTCTTTATCCAAAATTTACCTTGCCTTTTTTCCGAAATTAATAGCCTTGTTCACAGATGACACTGCCATCCTCTCACAACATGAGGAACTGGTTATTGCCCTAGAAAACCTACAAAAAAATATTTAAATACCTTCATTAAATGGACTGATAAATGGAAAATACAGATAAACCCAAACAAATCACAAGCTAAAATTTTCTCGCTTAAAAGATTCATAACCCCTTCAGTGTTAACTATCAGTAACAATCGTGTTCTCTGTAACCAACCCTTGAAATACATAGCAGTTAAATTAATTGGAGATTAACATGGAAGAACCATATAATTGATATTGCTAACAAAACTTATGCAAAAATGGTCAAACTTTACTGATTAATAAATAAAAACTCTGTATTAAGAATAGAAAATAAAGTAAATTTTTAAATACTTAATTCGCACGTCGCTCACCAATGCGTGCTCAGTGTTGGGAGGCTCTGCAAACACGCATATTAAGAAATTGGAAATAATCCAAAACAAATTTCTAAGACTGGTCACCAAAGCTTCCTGGTTTATTCCTAATGTCCTAATGCACAAATCCAATGATAATTAAACATTAGCTGCATTAAAGTGTACATAAATAAACTATCGATTTTTTTAATTTACGGCCTGAAGCTTGTCCTAGCAAAATAATTTTCAACCTTGGCCGGACAGCTTATACACCATTCAGGATATTGTCACAAATTGCTGGTATTAAGGTTATAAACAATATATGTGATTGTTATAACGGTATATATGTGTTATTCACAAATGTATTTTCACTCAATGCATATTTCTCTCTCTCTCTCTCTCTCTCTCTCTCTCTCTCTCTCTCTCTCTCGGGCATCTTTGTGTATTTTTGTATTAAAGGCTAACAAAAACTGTATAAATTGAAAAATAAGCTCAAGTAAGTATACCCTGATGTAACTGTAAGAGACTGATAAGTTCCTCATGTAATGTATATATTGTAAATAATAACTCCCGAAAGGCCAAAGGGCCGAACGGGTAAGAAATAAAATAAAGAATTTATTAAGGATCATATATATCTTACATACTGTAGTTGTAGAAAGACTCCGAGAACTTTTAAATTTCAACAATTTTCAAAATTTTAGAGATTTTAACTAAATTGGTAGCATTTTCAAGCATCGTTTATACTATCCGAGAAAACAGATTAATTGAGAGAGGAAAAACATGAAATAGAAGTCATATACTTTTGCTATACTAAATAAGTTTATTGTTTGAAATCAATTTTTAACGTAAAAGTTTCAGTGCAGAAAGTTGCTCTTACTCAAAATGTATATTCTGTACTTAAAAAAATATTTTTAACTCACATCTTCACATCATTGATATCGTGGTGCCTATCGTTCCGCCTATGTTTCCCGTGTCGACAGAATCAATCCATCTCGGTTTATTTTACAAAAATAATATATTTTTGATCTAGCTTCTTTTGCCTTAACTAATATAACCATGAAATGCATCATTTCATCTTTCTAAAACGAATCTTTCTTAAACGAATATATTGTTAAGCTATATAATACGAAGGCTCATGTTCATTTATTTTAAATTTAATTTATTTACTTCCAAAATCGATAAAAATTGTATGAGATGTATATCATGTACTTTTCTTAGGATCCTGACTTGTTACTGCACTCTTTTATTAAGTTGAATTATAAATAAAACATTTCAACAACCGAGCTTGGCAACATTTGAAGAAAATTTTGCTCCCGTGTAATAGAAAAGTATTTGAATCGCAATTAAATAAAAATTTAAATGCCTGCCTCCCGTTCCACTTCTCTGCAATTAACTGAAGGCAAACTCAAGAAAATGTATACACATGGCGAAGCTAAAGTGGAAATGAAAACTAATGAATTAATATCAATATTGAAATTAATATCAATATGGAAATTAATATTTTTTAGTTGTTGGTGCTTAGTAAAGTCTCAATGTATGTCAATAACCTAGCAGCAGACAATATTGCACTTAGATTAGGTTGATGATTAATTGGTGATTAGATCTTGATTGTTTAAAGTCATCCGGTAATGACTTGTGACATAACTTCATATATTATAAGTCGATTTCTTATAGTAAGCTGTTAATATTGACTCCTGATGAATGTGATTTCTTCCTTGTATGTTTTGTAAGTTTTAAATGTCAGTATTGTATGAAAAGGTGTTCCCTAGGTTGAGTCTATTTTGACATAAATTACATATTCATAAACCAATAAGTACGGCCAATGGGAAGATTCCAAGCTCAATGAAGGGAGGCGTGTAGAATTCACAAGGACGGCATTTGTTTGTTATGGTCGTGCTTGCAAAGAATATTACGCCATATCTCAAGTGTGAATGCACAATATCAAAATACACGCAACTAGCATTTAATTTATTTAAAAAATATTTTGAGACCTGTCTAAAATAATGGAGACTTCACAAAGAAAACAAACTTATTCCAGTAGTTGCAGCTGGTTTTACAGGACACGATCCAATAGACAATATTTCAGTCATTAAGCAAATTTGTATCCACAGAGGCTGTTGTATCAGCAGCATAGCTCTGAAGAAGTCCACAACACGATGGCCGAAACGTCAGCTCAATCGATTGAGACGCGGCTCAACCTGTACAGCCAAGTATCCAATGACTACAGCCGCGAAAGCCTGCGACCACTATCTCATATAGTAAATCGTACTGATCTCAAAATAATTCCACCTCTAGGCTCCACAAGTCACCCACATGATCATTTAAGAAATCACGGTATCTTCAATATTGGAATAACTAACACTAAAATAAAACTACCCACACACTTCATTATTCGAACTCGACTCGAACCACATTCCGGTCTTGACAACCACACAAGTACCCCCATTGCACGCTCAAATATCAAATCCAAATCTGAAAAAGTTGACTGGAAAACATTTCACACGATAGCTAGCACAACGCCTAAATTCAAAGTTCTCTCCAACCCACTAGAAATAGAGCAATCAATCAACCAACTAACCACCATAATAATATCATAATTAAAAAGACCGAATCAAAACCAAAAAATACATACACAATATAATATTCCCACAGAAATAGTGAAGCTGATACAAATTAAAAACGCAAACTATGGTCGCAACTAAGAACTCCAGGGCTGAAACTAGAATTTAACATACTCATAAACATTGCACGTAAATCAATCAAAAACTTCAACAATCACCAATTTGAAACATTACTTCAATTACTAAACAATAATAACAAATCCATATGGCAAATCACTAACAAACTATTAAGGAAAACGAACGACATCCTCGAACTAGAAAACCTGGAGGAAAATTGTGTATGCCTGTCGAGAATGCTGAAGAGCTAGCAAATTACTTTGCATCCACATTCACTCTAAATAGTTCTAAACCGCACCCTAGTCATATCACAATGAGCAAAACAGTAAACGAACAGACTTAAGGCCCGCATCATAAAATATACTACACATCTCCTAAAGAAATAAATTACATCATCAAATCACTACCTGTCAAGAAAGCCCCTGGACATGATAAAATTGACAATTAAATATTGAAAAACCTTCCCCAAAGAGCCATTGCATATTTGGCCAATATATTCAACTCATGCCTCAACCTTGGTTACTTTCCATAAGTATGGAGACATGCAAAGATTTTTATAATACAAAAAACGATCAAGAATATATCCCTAAACTACAGTTACCGAACAAGCAGTCTTATTCCCAAATTATTAGAAAAAAAAATATAAAAAAGATTCAAAACCCAACTCTACAACACAAAGGTCATTCTCAAGGAACAATTGGGATTCACAGAAAAAGTGTCTATTCATCACCAACTACTCAGAATCACTGAAAACATCCATGTCATTCCAAAAACACTATCATACAATAGCAATCTTTCTCGACATTTCTCAGGCCTTTGATAGAATATGGCGCCAAGCTTTAAATTACAAAATTAAAAAAATAGGGACTCCAAATTATCTTATATAAATCATTTCCAGCTTCCCCAACAATAGAACGTATGCCGTTACAGTCGATAACCATAATTCTAATCCAAAAGCAGTCAAGGCAGGCCTTCCCCAAGGCTCCCCATTTTCTCTCGCTCTTTATAACTTATACGTAGCCGACCTGCCAAAAATAGCAAAATAAAAACCGCCCAATTTGCAGATAGAACGGCTATATATTTATCAGGCCCCACCACAAAAACAATAAATATCAATCTGCAGTAATACCTACCCAAAATCGACAGTTGGGCAGCGAAAAACAAAAAAAAGTCAACCCGTCAAAAACAGCAGTCAGAATATTTTCATTAAGATCTTACATCCCCTCACCCCTTTACAATTGAACCCAGAACTTGTACTGTGGCACCCTCATAACAAACCTATAAAATACCTAGGCCTTTTCGTTGATACCTGACTCAGTTGGAAATACAATAAAGTTGTACAAGCAAAAATTAAATTGCACTAACTGAAAGCAATAATAAATAGACCTGGTAAATTACCGTGTAATACCACCATACTGATTTATAAAACTATCATTCGACCACTACTTTATATGCATGCCCAATATGGATCAGCGCAGCCAAATTCAATCAAAAAACTCCAAATAGTCCAAAATCACTTCCTTCGCACCATCACGAATGCCCCATAGTACATCTCCAATTAATCACTTAAGAAAGAATTCCAGATTGAACCGATAACAAACCACATTATTTTTTATGCAGCCACTTCTTCCACCACAAATATACCCAATCTAACCCCTCTAAGACTGGCAAAAATCCAATGCACACAACCCGCGTCAAGAATACATTTCCTTTCCATACGTTCTTAAATAAATTCTCAGATGTCGAAACAAAGTAGAGATATTATATAAAGATACCTCTACCACCCTAGTAGTAATGTAAGTTTTATTTTAAGATTATTTTAATTTAATTATAAGTAGATATAAGAAACTATAACAAGTATAGAGTGTATTAAACACTGATCTTTATATTGTCTTATCGAAAAGAAAATAAATAAAACAAAAAACACCTTTCTAGTAATGTATGTTGAATTTTGAGATTAGAAGTAGTTTTATTGTAAATTTATTATAAGCAGTTTTAAGATACAACATCAAATGTAGGGTGTTTGTAAGCACTGATATTTGTATTATTGAATCCAAACGAAAACAAATTTTAAAAAACTTGTATTACCGAAGGAGAAATACCTACCTACTTGTTCATTGTGGAAATAATTGAGTTACATCAAATGTGAAAAATATCAATGAACCACGATAAGGGGCATTCATGTCTGGGTCATGCATACACATACATTGTATTTGTAACAGCCGCTGTTATATTTGTAAATTAACGACAGAGACCACGCTTTGCCCGCAACCGTATGTAATAAAAGAGGCATAGAGAGAGTACTTGGATTTTTTCTTATCCATTAAAACACTGATCACATACACAATTTCTGACAGAAAATTCTGTTAAAGATTAGGTAGTGTACTGGTAGTGTCATAAGATTCCTTGGGATGGTATGTTTTATGATCGTGATATTGTTGTCGAGAGTTAGTTTTTTTATATGCAACTTTTTTTAAACGTTTTTCTCATTTGCCCTTAATATTTTTTTCCTGCGTTAAGGATATGAAGACAGGAGTTCCCTTTTAAGAATGACTGTTGTTTGATTAATCTTAGTGGGAATAATCATTATAATCAGGAAGTACGATAGAAGGTCTATGAAAATATATATCCTTGGAATGTAGATACCTTGTTACGGTTATGTAATGATGAAATTTGTAATAAAATGTTTTATGCATTTTTCACAATATCAAATTACATTTTATATTAACAGAAATAATTGTCTCACGGATAATTGATGGAACACACTCTGCATACAAATTATGATGTAACTCGCCGTTCACCAGAATTATGCTAATAGACGCCAAAAGGAAATGAAGACATTTGTAATTATCGTTAAACACTACTTTTAAGCTCTAGCGCCCTTGTAAACAGCGAGTATTGTCTGCCATCTCTAAAATACAAATGAAGAAAGAGACCTTGCTGAATGATATGTTGTGTTCTTCATCTTTCAAATTCTTAACAGAAGCATGTTTACGCCTCACTTGAACAGAATTGAATTTTCGTTTTTGATAATTAACTTTCATTTTTGAGAGAAGTTTTATAGCACGCGACCGGTTGAGAAGCCTCAGGGAATCAACTGATGTCACAGCAGTGCCTCTGACTGGGAGGTCCTAGGTTCGGGTCCAGACAGTGCCAGGGATTTCGCCAGTAGCTATGTACCGTTTTTTAATGTATTTTTTGTTGATGTTTACATAGTTCAGTAGTACTTACTTCATTTGTATTTTGTTGACTTATAACTATGCTTATTCTAACTTAAATTATACTAACTAAAAATTGATGTAGGGAACTCATAGAGAACTTACTATTTAAGTTTTTGTGTGAAAACTATTTAGGAATGCTTTTAATAGAAATCTATTTTTAATACGGGTTGGAAAATAGTTGATTCATGTAATAGTGGGAGGCTTTGGGTATTGAGTTTATATTTGAATAAAAGATATTAAATAGGTCGGCTATGTCGTGGAAGATACGTGGTAGGTTTAGATTTAAATTTATTTAGTAAAAAAACACAGTAAAAACTGTATGTAACGTATGGAGGAGAAGATTATCTGCGCACGTTTTCTTGAGTTCCAGAATCCCTTCCCGTCATTTTAACTATAAATAGTTGAAAGATAAATAAAAGTTTAAAATAAATAAAATATTTTTTAAAAGCGAAATATGAAAAAATAGACATTTTTGATCCCGCGTTATAGAAAACTTATTTCATTGGTAAACGAATTGCAAGAATGATTTTTCTGCATTGCTATCAAAATAGTAACTCGCTCTTACCTTTACTCTTACCATTACAAGCAAAAGGAGAGTTCAACAAAGCGTGCGCATAGTGAAGCCACATTTACGTCCAGAAGCAAGGAGCCATCTCAGCATTTGCTCAATGGATGGAGGGAAACTGGACAAAACCCTGATCGAGATGGGTGTCATTGACCCAGAAGCTTAAATGTTTAGTACTTTGTGAAGTTGTCTGTTTGATATGAACCAGGGAGCATTTTTTGCTATTTGGAGGAATTTGTTTTGTATCACTGTAAGTCGGTTTAAATTTGTTTGCGAGGCATTGATGCATTTTAGGCACGCGTAGAATATAAGCGGTCTATTTATTGTTTCATATGAGGCTATTGTATTGTTTAATGAAAGTTAGCTTTTGTTGTTGAGTAAGGGCTTTAGTCGGATTAATTTTATTTTAGTAAGTTATTTTTTGGTTATATGACCTTTCCAATTTAACCTCGTGTCGAAATTCAGTCCAAGATATTTGATAGCTTGATTTTGTGGGAACCACGGGATTGCGTTATTATTTATATGAAGTGGGGCGGAAAAATGGCCGGAGTGAAATTGTTTTGCTGATTTGGTCGCGTTAAGTTTCATTTTCCATTTAATGAACCAGTCTTCAATTTTATATAAATGCTGTTGGATTTTGTTTGTAATGAGGTTGATTAAATAGATGCACTTACAGATTTCTGTGTCGTCAGCGAATTGTGCTGTGTGCGAGTCTGATGAGTGGGTATGTCTGCTGTATAAAAATTGAAAAGAGTAGGCGATAGGGTTAATCCTTCAGGCAGTCCTGCAATTATTTTTCGCGGATTGGAAATGTAGTTTCAACTGTTACCGTGAACGTTCTATCTGTGATGAAGTTTTTAATAATATTTATTATGTATTTGGGTGTCCCTATTGGTTAGAGTTTATACATCAGGCCTCGGTGCAATAGTCTGTCAAATGATTTTGATATGTCAATGAATGTGGCTATTGTGTGTTTTTTTGTATTGGAGAGCTTTTGTGTTCGGAAAGTCTGAGCAGTTGAACTGATGTAGATACTTTGTTGGTGAATCCAAATTGGTGAATGGGTGTAGATTGGGTTTTACACAAATGGGCATTTAACCTTTTGAGTATTCGTTTGTCAAATTTTTTTGGAAATGATGGAAAAAGGCTAATTGGTTTATAGTTTTCAACGATGCTTCGGTTTTTGTTTGGCGTTGGTACAGGTATTATAATGGAATTCTTCCACATAATTGAGTGGTACTCTGTTCTTATTATAGAATTATATAAGTTGTTTAGATAAGCTATTGTGTGAGTGGGTAGATTTTTTAATATTAGGTTGCTTATTTAATCGTATCCTGGGGTTTTTCTTGATGGGAGTTTGTTTATAATAGTTTTAACTTCGCTGTGGGAACTGAAATAAATTTTGAGTGCATTGTTCCAAACGTCTTTTGTGTTTGTATTTACTTTAAAGACATCATGATAATATCGAATTTTTGCGT
>BOPP01000508.1:65245-77496 GCA_017312745.1 Gryllus bimaculatus | reverse complement strand
GACACTGGCGATGTGTGCGGCGCTCTTCACTTGCATCGTACTGCTGAACAAAACTACCTGCTGCGCCGTTCACTGACAACTACCTGCGGTGATCGTCGGAGCGCTTAGGAAATACGTCCTCACAGCTCGGAGACCATGACACGACTGATCGTTGAAGCATCGTTGAAAACTATAAACCAATTAGCCTTTTTCCATCATTTTCAAAAAAATTGACAAACGAATACTCAAAAAGTTAAATGCCCATTTGTGTAAAACCCAATCTACACCCATTCACCAATTTGGATTCACCAACAAAGTATCTACATCAGATCAACTGCTCAGACTTTCCGAACACAAAAGCTAAATGATAGTCGATTTCTGAAGTTGGAGGCGGAACTTGCGGAGGCGCAGAAGAATATATGTGAGCTGACGCTTAGAAACAAGGAGCTAGAAGTCAAGAGAGTTTGTGAACAGTTTTTAGAAAAAGAGGTGAAAATAAGCGACTCGACAAGTACGTGTGAGGAGAAAAATGTAGGAACAGTTGGGAAGAACATTGTTGTGGAGATGTATTGTATGATCAGAAAAGAAAGTGTGAAGTACTTGTCATAGGTAACTCAATCGTGCGTCATGCAGGGAATTGTGAAAATGTTCAATGTTTGCCAGGGATACATCAAATGAAAAGGTATTTAGAGAGAAGCAGTTTAAGGGTAGCTGGTGCAGTGATTCTGCATGTCGGTATAAACGATATAAAGAGAAGAGATGTATTAACCAGAGGAATATACGATTTGGTTACGGCGACACAAAAGAAATTCCCAGAAGCTAAGATCGTGCTAAGTTGTGTGCTACGGAGGAGAGATATTCTGTGGACATTATTTACAAGGTGATCGAGGCCTATGAGTGGGGGGAGGCAAAACAAAAAATGTAATATTTATGAACGCGAACACTTGGATCCGGGATGGTACGAAGGATGATTTTGGACCCAGAAGTGGCTTTGGTTGAGACGGACAGCATTTAAATCGGAGAGTAGCAGCTAGTCTTGGTCGACTGTTCTCAATAATCAGTGTGAAGAATGGCCGGGGAACATCTCCGGACAGCGTGGCCTGACAATGCGTAGCGGTGGATTAGAAGGGTAAGAGTCTATTAGTGTTGCAGGTAAATTGTAGAAGCTTTATAAATAAATATGAACAATTTTGGAATTTGATGATAGATCAGTATTGCCCTGATGTTGTAATAGTCATGACCTAAACCTGTGATTTCTAATGCAGAAATATTTCGCGATGATTATGTCGTTTTTAGGAGAGACTGAGACGGACGCGGGGGAGGAACGTTTTATTTGTGTTAAATCTAGTTTGCTTGCAGAAGAGGACTGGAAAGATGCGGAATTCGAGATATTATGCGTCGAAATCAAATGCAATCGCACTAATAGAACATTGGAAATAATGGGTGTATACAGGTCTCCAAATGAAAATTTAGAAATGCTTAATAAATTTAGTGAGCTAACACGTATAGAGAGCGATAAAAATAAACGTTAATCGAGGGAGACTAAAATATTCCTCATGGACATAAACTGGGCGGGCGAAGTGAGTCGCGGGGAAGGGGCGCAAGCCAGTGTAAACAAATTGTTTTGGGGAAGGGTTGCGGGGAACGGAACCCAGGGGGTGCGGGAGCCTACAAGGGAAAGGGGACTGCTGGATGCCTTTCTAATCCGACCAGAAGAGTCGCTCGTTAACTGTCAAATGGTTCAGGGGATTAGTGACCATTCCGCGGTACTTTTAGAAATGGTAGGAAATCTTTTTCGTGTCAAAGATTCTAAACCTACAAAGGTCATAAAGTAAATGCGAAGGGTTTACAGGAATATCTGATTGCAAATTACTCGGAATAGTGAATAGTAGTTCGGGAAGCAGCGTAGAGGAAATATGGAGCAACTTTAAAGAAATTGTGATTGAGGGAAGAGAGAGTTTCGTACCCTAGAAATATTATAAAAAGAACCCAGATCCCGATATAATGAAAATATACGGGAAACTAAAATCAAAAGTTGGAAGAGCTTCAGAAAGCGCGGGAGAAGTACAGAAAATAGGAAAAATTACAAGATTCTCTCTAAGGTACTTCTCCAACAGAAATTCGATTTTTTTCAATGCATATAATCCGAATGAAAACAGGGAGCAAATCAGTTTCTCAAATACGTAAAAAGACGAAAGGGAAATAGGGAGGACTTTCCTGTGTTGAAAGATGCAAATAAAAACAAAATTACAGAGAGCAACGACAAAGCGGAGCTCTTTAATTCCTTCTTTGGTTCGATATTTGCAGCAAAAAATTACGTATCTGCTTTCCGCGGTTCGGGAGAAAGAATGATTATTAGACTACGTGATCTTTGAAAAATAATAGCGAGAATTGGAAAGAATAAATCAGTGGGCCAGGACGGTATTTTGGGAGACTTATTAAAAGCAGGAGGTGAAGCCATGATTCCTTATCTGTTACGAATTTTTGATATTACATTAAATAATTCAAGAATTACTAAGGATTATTTCCATAAGCATTTGTAGTTCCCACTTATAAGTATGGGTCAGGATCAGAAATTAACAATTATCGGTCTGTTAGCTTACCATCAGTTGTCTGTAAGCAGATGGAGCACCAAATCGCTGAACACATTATAAACTTATTGGGTAGAGAAAATTGGCTACATGGGGCAGTATGCGTTCAGAAATCGCTACTCGTGTGAATGTCAAACAATAGTTTTTTGCCAGGACATCGCGGGTGAACTAGATGCGGGTGATAGAACCGATAGGCGGCGGTAATAGACTTTACAAAGACTTTTGACCTTGTCCCCCCATGATAGGCCACTTGAAAAATTAAACAGAATAGGGCTAGACTCGAGAGTGATAGAATGGATTAAGGGATTTCTAAATAACCGGCAACGGCAAGTAAGGGTGGGAAACAGCCTGTCGAAAAGAGTTGGTGTAACGTCTGGGGTTCCGGAGGGGAGTCTACTTGGATCTTTACTATATTTGGTGTATGTAAATGACATAGGAGAGGGAATATCCTCAAAAATTAACCTTTTTGTGGATGACTGCCTTATTTACAGAAACCTCGAAAACGTATCAGATCAGGATAAATTACAGGGTGAAATGCGATGCTTGGAAAAATGGACGAACATCTATAGAATGAAGATTAATCAGAATAAATGCAAAAGAGTTTTACGCGTAGTAGAAATAAAGGGACAAGTAAATATTTGTTTGGTGACATGATAATTTCACAGGTAACTAGTTGTAAATATCTGGGCGTGATAATCGATGAACAGCTTGGATGGGGGAACATTTCAACTTTTCTATTGGGAACGCGTGGAAATTTTTACACTTTGTAATGCGAGTGTTAAGGAAGGGAAGTAGTAAATCAAGAGAAGTAACAAATATAACCATTGTGCGGTGTCTAATGCCAATCGGTATTAGATTACGGAGCAGAGTGTTGGGATCCGTATAGAAAGGGCCAAATAAATTCCATCGAAAGAGTTCAGAAAGTAGCAGCAAAATTTGTTAAAAGGGGAAATTCGTTCGGAAATATTTCCAACAAAGTATCGATATTGGAATATTTGGCAAGCCATAGGGGAAAAAAGGTTGGTTATATTTTACAAAACAGAAAAAATCACCGTGGAGGGAAATTCAGGAAAGAATGCATGAAAGCGTTTACTTAGCAAGTTACGACAATATTAGAATAATACAGAAACAGTGAGCTGATGCTGGGAAATACTCTTTTGTAAATAGGACTATCGGGTCATGGAATAGCTTGCCTGCAGCACTAATATAGACGTTTACCTAAAACATCAAGTCTTTTATGTTAAGGTTATATTCTAGTAATAGTGTAAGCGGTAAGATCAGTAGTCTGTGAAGAGTCTCTGCATTTAGGAGGTATGAGGTAAATGAAATAATATTGTACTAAGTATTGTATCTATTTAGTGCACATTATTGTATTATATTATTGTATAACATGTATAATAAGTGTGAAGAATGTGCCACTGGGCTTAATGTCTAAAGCATATTAAATTTTCTATCTATCGATCTATCTACCTATTTATCTAATTATCTATCTATCTTTTTTTACGACGGGAACTGTGGAAATCTTCAAAAGACGAAGAGGAGCCCGCACTTCTCAACAGTGTGAGATTTTTACCCACTAAAACCACAAACCCTTTGTGTTCCTGGCGTTATCCCCCCCTGGAACCGCAGTTATGCATTACTTCAAGGTGGTGCCAGTTGTATTACTTATAGGTACTATTTAGCTTCAACTATAACTGATTTCTTTTGTCCTCTTCCTTCTTCAAAAATTGCGGAGATATATCTCGCTATTACTGTCCACTTCTTGTTACAGATCATTAGTGTAACTATGTTTTCTGGTTAGACATTACACCCGACCTCCCATATCATACGATGTCTTAACATGTCCCATTTCGGGCAATGGAACAGCGTATGTTCGGCGTCGTCCACTTCATGGCTGCAGTAGAAGCATACCGCGTCTTCTGTCTTTCGGAATATTTTAAGGTATGCCTTAAAACATCCATGCCCTGTGAATGCCTGAGTTATGTGGTATATCACGGACTCGTGTTTGCGGCTTATCCACTTTGATACATTCGGGATGAGCCTATGAGTCCATCTGCCGGTCTCCTCTCTGTCCCAGTGTTTCTGCCAGCGGTGCATCACGTTTTGTTTAGCTTTTTTAATTGTGCTATCCGTATCTTGGTGCGTTCGCCTTCCATTTCCTTCTTGCTTATGAGAGTAGTCGTAAACTTATTTCCTTTCTAGAGCAACCAGGCCAATAGGAGGGACGTTCGCCAGCAGAAGAACTGCATTTCCGGATACAGTTCTATACGCCGATGTTATGCGTAGAGCTCCTTTCCTCTGGACAGACTGCATTTTCCTTCACAAATAATTGTTTTGAAGAGATTCTGCTCAGATCGGTGCTGCATAGAGCATTTTCGAGTGCATCACACTCATCACACAGAAAACGTCTCGTCTTGTCTCTGGTGTTCGGCATCAATCTTGAAAGCGAAGCTGATATTCCTAGGCCTTTTTCCGTCGTGTCGGTAACTTGTGGTGCAAAACTTAGCTTCCTGTCAATTTCCATTCCTAAATAGTGAAGGCTCTTGCGACATTGCATTATTCCCTTGCCTATTAAGAATGTTGGGTTGGAGTAGAATCGTCTTTCCGTGATCAGCAATGCTGCCACTTCCAGCCCTTGGAACGTCAGCCATCTCATCACTGTTCTCAGGGTGTCGTTCACGATTACCTCTTGTAGGGCCGATGCCACTATTATTGCATCGTCTGCGAAGCCCACTACTGAGACATTTTGCGGGAGATTTATGCTCAGTAGACTGTCGTATATAATATTCCATATTCGAACATTTTGGGACACCACTGGTCATCTCGATTTCAATTGGTTCTCCTTCGCCTTCGTAAATTGTCTTTCGGTCGCTTAGGTAGCTTCTTATCATACTGGTGAGGTACTCTGGGCTGTTCTTCTCTATCAGAGCTTTGATAATCTCCTCGCATTTGGCTGAGTTAAAGGCGTTCCTTATATCGAGCGTTACGAGGGCACGGAATTCTTTTTTTGCTCCCTCTTTGGCTCCTCTGGCCTTTTCTACGACTACTTTTATAGCGTCGACTGTCGATCTACCTTTTCGAAAGCCATATTGCATTTTCGACAGACCGTGTGTTTCCTCTAGCCATGTCTGTAGTCTTTGCAATATAAGGCCCTCGATACCTGTCCCATCGTGTCCAGTAGACAGATTGGCCTGTAAGATATGGGCACGTGTTGTGGTTTGCTGCCTTTTAAGAGGAAAAGGAAGTTTCTGTTTTTTCCATACACTCGGAAAAAAGTTATCCTTCAAGCATCTATTATATGCTTCCAGAAGAAGTTGGGGGTGGACCTTTGCCACTGTCTTCAGAATTTCGTTGTGTACCCCGTCGAGTCCTGGGGCCTTTTTGTTCTTAAGGGTACTGCATACTTTCTGTAGTTCTGCTGGGGAAAACATTTGGTCTTCTGGAATTTTACAGGGCTGTCATTGTTCTATCGAAGGTTTCTGATGCGATGGAAACAAGTTCTTTATGATTTGGATTGCCCATGTAGGGTCATACAATTCGGGAGTTTTCCGCCTTCAATTTAGATTTGTTGTGACAATTTGGTACGGTTTGCCCTACGGATCGTTGTCTATTTCCTTTAATAGCTCCATCCAGCAGTGGTTTTTACTATTGTTGATAGCGTGTTTTAGGTTCTTTCTCCATTGTCGAAGAGCCTCTCTTAATGTCTGCGATCCTTTGGTGCGCGTGTACTGACGTCTCGTTTTTGACATTTTTCTCTCAGTTCTGTTATTTCGTCCCCCAACAGTACATCGGTTTCCGAGTGGGGTTGGTTTTCGACATCTTTGTCATAGATCGGTTACAGGCCTCCTTGGCTGTATTAATCGTTAGACGAAGTAGTTTGTTTCCTGGGCCTGCAGTCCAATTTAATTCATTCAGGGTCGCTTGTTCTTTCAGGAACTCTTCTAGAGCTTTCTGGTCTAGTTTGTTCACGTTCCATGAGGGTTTCAGCCTCTATTCTCGTACTTTAATTCCCTGCGTTTTATTTAGTATGCCGAACTCTATATATTTATGTGCACTGAGAGTGACGTCTTCCAAATCTGTCCAGTTGTGTATTTGGCCCGCGGTTTTCCTTGAGGACAGGGTCAGGTCTATGACTGATCTCTAGTTGTATCTCTCGTAGGTTGCTACTCCTCCGTGGTTCAGCACCATGAGGTTTCCCCTCACTATCATGTCTGTGACAAGAGACCCTCTTCTGTCGCTTCTTGATGACTCCCACTTCGAAGATTTCGCGTTGAAGTCCCCGGCTATTAATCACTAGTGAGCTCACATACGAGACTATTGATGGAGAAACAATCACTGCTCTGGAAGCTGATGAGCTCCTACAAATACCTTGGGATTCAAAGGAAATAGTGATTGCACACTCAACTGAAGGGATACTTAAAACAGAGCTTACCACCGACTCAAAGTCAGTGTTAAAAACTTCCTTCAAACTGCCAAATCTCCGGGCTGCACTAACCATCTGCTATACCCATTATCACCTTCTCGTGGATATTCTTAAATGGTCCACAACCGACTCTAGAGAAATGGAGACTTGTTAAGAGTTCAATGCACGCTTCGCGGTTGTCACATTCCTAAACGTGCGCGATACAGAGGGTCACACGCCTCGACAAATGGAGGGCGTGTATCTGTGAAGTTCGACGGAATCTCCATGACCAAACGATAATAGCCGCATGAGGAAGTATTTTGCAGAAAAGGGCAGGCACTTCTCTACTCCACAAGATACTTATGCGGCAGGATGGACAATTACACGCCCCTAATCCTAAAACAATATGCAAGTTCTCAGCTCTCTTATGCAGCAAGAGATCGGAACCTGAACAGAAAGCAGTCCACGGGCATATCCGCTGCATAGCCAATCCAAATTGTCGACCAAAAATTTACAAAATGCTCAGTATAGATATTTGCTTACCCTGTGAGCGAAGTTTCATCAGATAGCAAACAAATCAGGTGATTCCCAAAGAATACCCTTAAATATATCATCAAGACCAGAGATACTAACTATGAATGTCGCATTTGCGTCGAGATCATGGAACGATGGTGCGAGCAATTTATATCAGCTGGTAGCTGTCTAGGCTCCCACTGACAGTAAGTAGACACGATCAATGACCACGATCACCATTCCAAACGTAGCTAAAAAGCCACAGCTACCTCAGAAAGTGATGCACCATGACTACCAGTTATCATTCAAGGAAAACAGCGGACTAGAAATGAACAACATAAAGTTATACTGGGACCGCAGTATTTCTGACAGACAGACAATTCAAGCACAACAGACCTATATTACTTCTTTCGGGACAAATCTGCAAAGAAAGTTTGGTTTATTGATGTTGCCAAGTCGTTAATACCAGCAACATTGATGACAACATACAGACTAAAATCGACAAATACCGAGAACTAGTATTTGGCGGTAAAAAGACAATGGCGTGTCAGAAGTGAAACTATTCCCAAATGCATCGGCCTCCAGAAGTCTGTTATAATCAGCACCTGTTCACTAGTCAGGAGATTCATGTGGGGACATGCTGGTTTTGAAGCTCATTCTTTGAAATTTCATTGTTATTTAGCATTTGAAAAACTATTATTCATGTTTTACAATCTGAAAAACAGTTATTTTAGTTTGTTTAGAATGCCTGTAATTTTTGTATAGATTTTAAATATGTCTGTTTACCATGCTTTCTGATATTGGTATCTGTGTGTATCCAGTGTAGAAAACCAAAAAACTTTGAGATAGAACAAAATCAATAATAATTAAGCTTCCACCGTGGTTTACATGACCTTGACTTGGTATTGATGCCCCAGGATCGCAGAGGAAGGTGTGGTGACGTGTGCGGGCTCAGGCAAGGATAAGTATCCAGGAGAGAGTGGGAAGCTCATTGAGGAGGAGAGGATCATGAACCTGTTGGACTCCCTGTTATCCGGCCCATGCAGAGCTCTGGGGAGGAAACTGGGTAAGGAAAACAGAAGAATTCCCATCTTTAAAGAAACCCTGAGAAGGAAAAAGCAGATTAGCGTCCTAAACTAAGCAGTCGACCATTGCGTCATTAGAGACGGTAATGGAAGTCGTCCACGAAGATAGCGTGAGGAGAAGCCATCCGAAAAGGAAGGCTAGGGAATTAACCAGATTCTGAGATGGCCTGCTACCAAGGAAAGGTACGCGCCTTACAATCGGCAATAGACAAATGCCGCAAACTTGGCCGCAGCTCTTCTTCAGAAAAGAAAATTAGCAGTTGATTTGGATATACTGTAACTTATCACTGTACCAGAAAGAGTATCTATGCTTCAGGTGTCACGCATCATGCCATATCGCCAAACGATGACACGGCCCCGACAGGTGAAATCTCTGTGGGAAATGGGGAGAAGGGGATGACCATCAAAGAAAAGGCGTCTTACTACGAAAACTGCCTGCCTAGTCTACAAGGGACAGCAATGCAAAACCACCAACTCGTTCTGGCCAGTAACTTTTGGACATGTTCAATAACCGCTAGCCCAAACAAAAGAAACAATAGAAATAGCCATTAGTATGCAGATACTATACAGGAACCAGTCTCGATAACATCAACTCACCTATCTGGCAAATCAGCAGTCCTCGTCACCCACCCTCATCTTGAAAAGTCGAAAAAAGAACAAAGGGCACGTATTGAACGTAAGTAGGTTCTGTTCGCATCTACAGCTGCTACTTCTCACCGAATGACCCCTTCATACATTCGAATGAACTGCCATAACTAAGAGAATACATTCCTACCGCTACAGGAGACCTTCTATATTTGTTGTATTTGCATTATCAAATGCGCCTAGTGTCCATATTTATGTCCCTGGAAGTCTCCAGTAACTTTCATCTGAATTTTTAAGCTACGCATCGTACCAGAGTAGAGTTTAATGTCGTCCTATACGCAAATGGGATATCTGCAATCTTTCTAGTGCCCTCTCATTTCGAAACCTAATTTCAGTCTTCTAGGAGTGTCGATAACGGTTCATTGCAAGCAGAACCATAAGGGCTCAGGCTATCTCCTTGAAAGATTCCGCGCTTTATATTTATTCCTTGGTAATCATTAGTTTCATTTTTTGATAGTGACACGAATATTGTCTTCCATTTCCACATGATGGATTTCAGGAAATTTACGATTGTCCGAGTTCACACGATATAGCGACAGCAACGTAAAGGAGCCAATCATGCGGAACATGTCATAGGCCTTTCTATAATCAATGAAGCAGTGATACAAGTTGCATTCTTCTTACATGCTTGTAGACATGACCACCACTATCAATAGGAATTGTCCTACATCCAAGGGAGCCCCTGTTGCATCCCTTTTGACATGGCTAAGATAGAATTTGCTACACAGGGTTCTCGATAACCATTGATAAACAACTTGTGATGACTTTGTAGAAAGAATTGAGACAATGATTGTCTATATTTCGTAGGATCTGTAGTATCACTGGTTTTTGGCTTCATATATGTGACACCTTCACACAGGGAAGTGCGACATTTCTTCAGGATTATTCAGATAGTGGTTTATGAAATTTAGAATTTTTCCATGAAGGCAGGTGAACCTTTTTGAAACAGTAGTTATGAAGACCAGAGCATTTCCAATTTTGAGTTTCTGTCAACTTTTTGTAGAATATCTAGGGTGATT
Source organism: Gryllus bimaculatus (assembly GCA_017312745.1). Taxonomy (NCBI): domain Eukaryota; kingdom Metazoa; phylum Arthropoda; class Insecta; order Orthoptera; family Gryllidae; genus Gryllus; species Gryllus bimaculatus. The sequence continues at coordinate 67,262 of BOPP01000508.1, read as the reverse complement.
TGACCGGTTCTCATTTCGGGTGATATGTGCTTCTGCATACCTGACCTGTTCTGCCAAGGTGCGTTGGCGTTGAAGTGACTTTCCGTCGACCATATTTTACTCCAGGTCTCTTCAAAAGTAGATTTCTCTGGTAAGCTGTACACTTCTGTGTTCTTTTCATTTCATCTTCTGTAGAAATCCTTTTGGCTTTTGAAGAGAATCTCTGTTCGTCTACTTTCCGCCTCTAGACTTTTGGTGTAACGTCTCATGCGTTGGCTGTAAACGCTTAGTTTCTGTTTTTAGAGATCTATATAATATCAAGAGATGACTATTATCAGGATTATGGTGTGTGTGTGTCGCGATGTTTCTTCTTAATAACTTTAGTTCTGTTTTTCAGATATTTACTTCTGTCTACTCTTCGAAGGCTTCGAGTGTAGCGATGTCTGATCGGAGGCGGTCTATTCTCTCTGAGTCTGATTTTCCATGGAGGTCTTTCTGAGTGCTGACTCCGTTTGTGGGTGAATTTCGATAATTTTTACCACCATTTGCTCTCACTTATTGGCCACTCCATACATATATTGCAGAATCAAGGCTGTCATAGGTCCTAATGTGAGCGGTCTCTTTTACCAAAATTTGTTCGTTTGCTATCTTAACTAGCATTGCCAGTTTCTTTATTGTGTTGTTTGCGACTCTTGGTCTAACATTAGGATTCATTCCTCCATATTAATATTTGCCCACCGCATATTGTGATTCGAGATTTCATATAGTTGATGTCTGAAGGCGCTTCGTGCAGAGGGGATGCCTATGCTGGGTTTGAAGTTTGTTGACGGATTACTGAGCTTCTGTGATCCCTTGTTGCTCTAACTGTGCTTGCACTTCAGCTTTAATCTCATTTTTTCTTGTACATGAAACATATTATCAGATTTATGGATTAATGCCTTCGCGTCCGCCGATATTTTGGCTCAGTGGGTAGATAAAATGGGGTACTGTTGGGTAAAGCATCTATGTAATTCCTGCCGATATCCTATACGAATTGAATCGCAACGGGTAACCGATAATATAACCTGATGATGTCTTCATCATTTCGTTCGTCCACTGAACTCTCCGCCGTGGCAGGCCTCCACAGTTCCAAGTGATGTCTGGGAAAACCTGTGCTCAGGTGCAGCTGAAGATCTTGAGTGCTGCTTTCTTCGGCTGTAATAATTTCGGGTATTCCGGTGTGTGTCCACCTGTTCCAACACACCCAGGCGTTCCGCCAGTAAAGCTACGGTAAGCTTTGTGTGGACTATACCTAACGGCCCGGGCTCTGGTGTCCTCAAACTTGGCAGGAATTTAAATAATATCCCGTACATGAATAAAATGTTCACAGAAATTTAGTGGATTTTATTGCCCCGTAAAATTAAATAAAATATGTATGTAGGTAGAACCGAACCGCAACTTCACGCGGTGCTAGAACAGCACCTTTTCAATTACTGAGCGCAGTTCTACGCCCTTGTCCCCGTATTCGTGTATACTAAACACATTTATATTAACGACCCAACTTGAAGAAACATAGCTTTGCAAAAAAAATTATGTCGGTTGAGTTTTACTGTCAGAATACAACTTAAGTCTTTTTCTTAGTGCTTACAACTATTTTGCCTCTAATGGATTTTACAATAAACATATTTAATACTCTCGTCCAATAAGATAAATTAAATTTCATAGCGACGATCCCTGACCTAGATACGTATGCCTAATTCGGACACCCTAATTTACCAAACGCGTCCCGACTAGAGTCTGCGACTCAAGTCAGGGAGTCCATTCAGCCACAACCTATTGCACCAAGGCATTTCCCGTGATGCGTCAGTAATCTTATAGTTTCCACCAGAGAGCTACCATACGGGTAAGGGGGATCACACGCACCGAAAGAATAGAATGTATAAGCTCCATCGAGGCATTGCGAGTCGGAAAAAAAGATTCGTCACAATATCGAACCATAATCCGGAACTAAGCCCATTGCAGCTGTCGAAAATACGTCCTGCCTTTCTAATAGCCTATA
>BOPP01000508.1:53987-65220 GCA_017312745.1 Gryllus bimaculatus | reverse complement strand
GTTCGTTTCGCATCTGACAATCTCGCTACTTCCTCACCGAATGACCCCCTTCCATACATTCGAAATAAACTGCCATACATAAGAAGATAACATTCCTTACCGCTACAGGAAGACCTTCTGTATTTGTTGTATTTTGCATTTATCAATCCTGCGCGTTCGTTTTACTGTCTCCTAGCTTTATGCCGCGAAGTCACTCGAGTACTGTTCATTCTGAATTTTTATAGCTACGCATCGTACCAGAGTAGAGTTTGATGTCGTCCTAGTACGCAAATGATATCTGCAATCTTTCAGGCTGCCTCGTCATTTCGAAACCTAATTTCAGTCTTCTAGGAGTGTCGATAACGGTCATTGCAAGCAGAACCATAAGGGCTCAGGCTATCTCCTTGAAAGATTCCCGCGCTTTATATTTATTTCCTTGGTAATCATTGTTTCATTTTTTGAAGTGACACGAATATTGTCTTCCATTTCCACATGATGGATTTCAGGAAATTTACGATTGTCCGAGTTCACACGATATAGCGACAGCACGTAAAGGAGCCAATCATGCGGAACCATGTCATAGGCCTTTCTATAATCAATGAAGCAGGATACAAGTGCGTTCTTCTTACATGCTTGAGGACATGACCACACTATCAATGAGGAATTGTCCTTACATCCAAGGAGCCCCTGTTGCATCCCTTTTGACATCCGCTAAGATAGAATTTGCTACACAGTGTTCTCGATAACCATTGATAAACAACTTGTGATGACTTTGTAGAAAGAATTGAGACAAGTGATTGGTCTATATTTCGTAGGATCTGTAGTATCACTGGTTTTTGGCTTCATATATGTGACACCTTCACACAGGGAAGTGCGACATTTCTTCAGGATTATTCAGATAGTGGTTTATTGAATTTAGAATTTTTCATGAAGGCAGGTGAACTTTTTGAAACAGTAGTTATGAAGACCAGAGCATTTCCAATTTTGAGTTTCTGTACAACTTTTTGTAGAATATCTAGGGTGATTTGACCGGTTCTCATTCGGGTGATATGTGCTTCTGCATTCCTGACCTGTTCTAGCCAAGGTGCGTTGGCGTGTTGAAGTGACTTTCCGTCGACCATATTTTACCTCAGGTCTCTTCAAAAGTAGATTTCTCTGGTAAGCTGTACACTTCTGTGTTCTTTTCATTTCATCTTTCTGTAGAAATCCTTTGGCTTTGAAGGAATCTCTGTTTCTTCTACTTTCCGCCCTAGACTTTTGGTGTAACGTCTCATGCGTTGGCTGTAAACGCTTAGTTTCTGTTTTTAGAGATCTATAAATTCAAGCAGATGACTATTATCAGGATTATGGTGTGTGTGTTCGCATGTTTCTTCTTAATAACTTTTAGTTCTGTTTTTCAGATATTTACTTCTGTCTACTCTTGGAAGGCTTCGAGTGTAGCATGTCTGATCGGAGGCGGTCTATTCTCTTCTGTAGTCTGATTTTCCATGGAGGTTCTTTCTGATGTAGCTGGACTTCCGTTGTGGGTGAATTTCGATAATTTTACCACCATTTGCTCTCACTATTTGCCACTGCCATACAAATATTGCAGAATCAGGCTGTCATAGGCGTAATGTGAGCGGTCCTTTTACCAAAATTTGTTCGTTTGCTATCTTAACTAGCATTGCCAGTTTCTTTGATTGTGTTGTTTCCGGACTCTTGGTCTAACATTAGGATTCATTCCTCCATATTGAATATTTGCCCAGCCGATATTGTGATTCGAGATTTCAATAGTGATGTCTGAAGGCGCTTCGTGCAGAGGGGATGCCTGATGCTGGGGTTTGAATTTGTTGTGACGGATTACTGAGGCTTCTGATCCCTTGTTGCTCTAACTGTGCTTGCACTTCAGCTTTAATCTCATTTTTTCTTGTACATGAAACATATTATTCAGATTTATGGATTAATGCTCTTCGCGTCCGCGATATTTTTGCTCAGTGGGGTAGATAAAAGGGTACTGTTGGTAAAGCATCTATGTAATTCCTGCCGATATCCTATACGATTGAATCGCAACGGGTAAGCCGATAATATAACCTGATGATGTCATTCATCATTTCGTTCGTCCAGCTGAACTCTCCGCCGTGGCAGGCCTGCCACAGTGTCCCAAGTGATGTCTGGGAAACACTGTGCTCAGGTGCAGCTGAGAAGATCTTTGAGTGCTCTTTCTTCGGCTGTATTAATTTCGGGATTCCGGTGTGTGTCCACCTGTTCAACAACACCACTAGGCGGTTCGCATGCTGTCACAGACCGGCGCTAGCTCCATCTGCGGCCCTTGGCGATCCCCAGGGCAGCGGCTCTGGTCCGAGGCAAATTTCCAATGACTCTCCATTCGAAAATGGTGTTGGTCTGATAGGGCTGCTATCTCATGGCCTTTCCACCTGCCATCTTGTGTATTAACCCCACATGAAGGGTTGTCCTTCCACCCAGTTTTTGCCGTAGAACTTTGCCCATGTTACTCCGGGCACGGCTCTCTTTATCAAATCCCTGGAGAGACGGGTTCCTTCGAGGCCATCTTCGTGTCTCCAGCAGACTGCCTCTTCTGTAGGTCTTCTTCTGGTGTTGAGGTCCTTCTGGAGTACTTCTTCGTCTGACCCCTCCCCCTCGACCTGGCCGACTAGGGAAACCCTACCAGTAGCTACGCTACGCCGGCATAGCTCTCAGGGTCATTGAGGTACTCAAGCTCCACACAACGTCAAGGTCATGTACTCCCCAGGTGGGTATTATTATTATTATTATATATTTATTATTTATTATTATTATTATTTGATCTATTCCTCTAAAATATGTTATCAGAGTGGCAACACTGAGTATAGCATCAAAATAAAATGTATGTATGGAAGAAGAAGGATGATATCTTGGAACAGAGGAGTGAGATTCATCTGAAGTTTCTGGTGCTTGGTTTCTTAATCTTCAAGATTCCCAGTGCGTTTTTCATGAGACGCTGCTGACTGAACCAATTTTCTGAACAAGCTATGCATTTAGTAGAGAATGTCAATGTCCTTTTTGCCAAAGCACGGTCCCCTTTCCATATTCAAGAAGCTCTCACAAACAACGTCATCACTGAATTCGGGAGCATGCTTCTGCCAAGGAAATGGAGACCTAATCATAAGTAATTTTGAGTTACTTAGTTTGCGAAGTCATAAATTGAGTAACACCATTAATTTTTTGAAATAAGAAGCTGTTTTAGTTAGCCTCTCTGTTTAGTTTAATTATGCCTCTCTCTGGTGTTTTATGAAAATATGAAAGATGATAACTTAACATTTTCATTCAACACATTACATTTGCATAATATACACATATTCGTTTACGAAGTGAAAACATAGATATGGGAAAATAAATGTCAAATATTATTATTTATCTCCCTTAATATTAAATTATGCTTCATAGTTATTATTATTAAGGTCAATATTTAAGGTCTTAATTAAATTAATTGCCTTTCGAAAAGCAGATTACCACCTGCTGGGAGAGAAGTGACCGATAATGGTAAAAAAGCAAGTCGGATTGTTTCCGATGGAGGTGCATTAAAACGTGTTTTTTCTATACAAATCTCTATAGAATGTTATAATTTATGGAAAATTTTAACATAAGCGATTTAAGAAAATTTTACTTATGGGAAGAATTAATTACTAGTTAATAGTAGTTCATCAATTTGTTCTGTAGATTGTAGTTCGTTTAGGACATAACTTAGAGCATCAGCTTTTCAGTTTCATGTTTCGAAAGCATGGAGGAGTGGTCGCGGTAACTTCAAGAGCAGAATTATAACATAAAAATAAATTATGCCCTTAACTTGCAAAGGAGCTAAGCGCGAAAACAGAATTGGAAATTTTTTTAAACTATCCTTCGAATATTTTTTTTCGCAGTTTGAGTTCCTTAATACATATTTACTGTAAGTTAGAGACATGTCTGTTATGTTGAAATTGTGCCCCAATAGTAGGCCAATAAACAATTAAAACATTAAGGTTAAAACAATGGGAATGGGTCTTATGACAAAGGTTCCAATACAATTATGTATGTACAAATACATATGATTTTGTGACAATTATAAAATAACTCAATGATATTACGCAGAATGAGAATAGTTATTACTAATAATAAAAAAAAACCATGCGAGTCCATTTATGGGTTGCGGAAAGTTACATACATACTCTCGGAAAGGACGCCAAGAGGGGGATACGCTTGGTTCAGGGTTGGCGGGTGGATGCAGCGTAGACTAAAGGACGCAAGTGGTAATGGCATCTGTGTGCTTTGCGGTGATAGGAAGACTGGATCCACATCCTCTTATTTGCTGTGCAACCGAATCATGGAGAAAAAATGGATGGGAATGGGAAATTACTACTTTTTAAACAGGAACGCAACGCTCGCCCAAAACATTTTAGGTGATAAAAGTCAAATTCATGAAATAATTAGGAACATTTTTAGGAAAGGTTCGGACCATTAGGGAAACTGAAATTAGGGAGTGGGAAAGCAGCACCAGTTTTGCTTGAGCGGAGCCTAGACTGGAAGAGAAATAAATATAGTCAATAAAGCTAACAATAAGTACGTACGTAATTTTATGTTAAGTTAGTAAACAGTCAGTAAACAGAATAAGTCATAAGTCGTAGTCAATTGGTAAATAACTGGTCAATACAATAAATAAAATAAAACTGGCATAGTAATAAGCACATTAGGGGGTGAAGGAAAGGGGGATCGAAAATGTAAGGGTAGAGGCGTTGGTGCGGACGATCTTCTGTGCGCCGTTTGATTTCAGGGTGCTGAGGAGGCCAAGCACTGGAAGGAGACGGCGGACGCCCGGCGCCAGAAAAAAAAATAGCTAAAAAAACGTCGGACAGATTAGAATGTACTGGGCTTCTGATGGCAGGTTTTTCCCCTTCAGGGTTTTTTTCCTGAGCCGTACCTTGTGGTCTCTTTTCCGCGCCTTGATGCGATGGAGAGACCATTTGGGTGAATACCAGAATTCAAAGATTAGAAACGCGAAAGGATAGGTATTGTAATGGCTTAAAGCCCTTCGCCTAGCCACATAGGATCAAGTAATCTAATTCGTTTGTAATAATTACCTATTAAATAAATAAATAATAAAAAATAAAAATATTTATTATTATTATTATTATTATTATTATTATTATTATTATTATTATTATTATTATTAAGAGAGTTTTTACATTCTATTGACCCTTTCTCGCACACCACATCATCGATTTTTAATCCGTTAGGTTTCTTCTATTTTTCATTGACATACCGGATATGGTCTTCCAATATCTTCCCCGGTCTTCTTAATTTTCTTTAGTTTGGAAGGGATCCACTCAAAGACCACGTTTGTATTCTGTCAACGTGCATTCTCATTGCGGTTGTTTGAATTGTATTATTAATGTGAATAGTATATACAATAAAGAAGTAAATCACTTCTTATGAAAATATAGTTCTGAGAACGAAAGTGTTGTCGTCTATGAGATTGATTGGCTGACTGATTATATTGTGTTTCCGAAAGCGTGCAACTGTCGATAATCCGCTACTTGCTCTAGCCCTAGGACTGACATAATTTAGTAACAAAAGTTGTTGCCTTGAAATATCTCAGACGATATCTCCTGATTGATTGATTGCACTTTAACTGAATATCAGGACACAAGTTCATATAAAATTCCTGGTGCCCATCTTCAAGTAAATATTTTCACAGTGACATCAGATACCTACATTTTGCGATTAACTTAAGAGTGTCTTAACATTATCTAGTCTTAAAAGTTGATGTTCGTCGTATTATTTAACAAAATTATTTCTAACGAAGGTACACTCTGGAATAAAAAGTATCCGGACACGTCGAAAATGGTGTTATGGTGTGGTCGCGTTTTTCATGAAGGGGGCTTGCACCCCTTGTATTGTGTGGCAATATCACGGCACTGGCCTACGTTGAAGTTTTAAACACGTTTTTGCTTCCCACTGTTGAAGAGCAATTCGGGGATGACGATTGCATCATTCAACAGGATCGAGCACCTGTTCATACTGCACGGCCTGTGGCGGAGTGGCTACACGACAATAACATACCGGTAATGGACGTCGTGCCAGACATCACCGACCTACATCGATACCTCTCTTCAGTGCAGTACTTCGTGAAGAATGAGCTGCCATTCCCCAAGAAATTTTCCAGCACCTGATCGAAAGTATGCCTACGAGAGTGGAAGCTATCATCAAGGCTAAGGGTGGGCCAAAACCCTATTGAATTCCAGCATTACCGATGGAGAGTGCCACGAACTGGTAAGTCATTTTCATCCACTTGTCGGGATAGTTTTAATCACATATCTTTTCTGTATCTTTTTGCCGACATTTGAGCATTTTTCAGGTCACATATTCTTTTTCTGCTGTTTTTACTTCTTCCTTCTTGTCTTGTATACTATCTTCTGAAGTTGCTACTGAGAGAAGTACCACATGCTATTTAACTCTTCTGTAGAGTTAGGCCCCCTTACGTGGACACAGCCGCCCGCTTCCGATAAGCGGTAAGGCTCTTCTCACAGAGCCACCGCCGCAAGCCACCGGCGCAGTCGCCCGCCGTGGAAGGCGGCGACCCTTCGGCGACGACGAACAAAGAAATGTCTCAGGCCCTAATCAGGCGAGTGTCCCAGTGGGAAGATCTCCGTTTGAAGCAATGCTTCGCTAGCGGTGGCGCGGAATCCCTCCCGGGCTGCTCGTGGCAAGCGTCCGCCGCCGAAAGACACCGCAGCCCGAATCCGGCGCACGTGGGAAGAGCTCCATTTAAACCAATGCTCTGCTACCAGCCGCGACGTGCGGTGGCTCTCTGCTGTGTCTATTTGTGAAGGGATTCTAGAGCTCTCCGACGCAACTACATTTTTTGTGAAGCCTAGCCACTAGTACATATGGGAATTATGCACGGGCGATGCACGATATTGTGGAAAATCAGTACCCAGGAAGTTCTATTTAAATTTTGCTATGGCATAGCCATGACATAGCAAATTGGGCCGAGTCTGTGGCCCAGCGGCGCGCCGGAGTGACAACGAGAGAGGCTGGTGGCACAGCGGCGTTCTCAGTAATAGAAGGTACTGGAAGGCGGCGCCAGGTGGCAGGGCAACAGCGGCGGCCGGGCCGCCCGTGGTACGGAGCACGTGCGGGAAGCTTTCGCCAGATAACACGCTGCAGAAACTGCAGAGGGGGGCTCTTTTTATGTCAGATTAAAATTATAATATTCTGTTTAGGCCTACGGCTCAGTACGGCAACTCAGACGCCATATCCAGGTTGCAGGTGGGGCCAGACCACAACTTCGAAAAGCAAGAGGAAAAGTGTCTGTAAATAGATCATCTCCAAGAAGAGGCGGTCCTGCGTTTTCCCCTGGATCAGCGAGCAAAAGCAGCCCAGACGAACGGGAACTCGCAGCTAGCAAGTATCAGAGAGTTCATCCAATGAGATAAACGAAGACCCTTGGAGAACGAGGAGGCAAACCCGCTATGGAAATTCAAAGATAGATTAAAAGTTAGAGCAGGCGTCCTGTTGTTGGAAACCGGGGACCACGTCATCCCAGTTAGCTTGAGACCGACGGTTCTGAGTATACTGCATAAAGGACACTGGGTAATTGTTCTCACGAAACAGTTAACTAGAAAATACTGTTACTGGCCTAACCTTGACGAGACATAGAGGCTAGGGTTAGAGCGTGCGAACAATGTCAAACGTTCCAGAAAAGCCCAAGAAGCAGTTTAAAGGAGTGGCCGGAACCTCAGGAGGTGTGGGAGAGGGTACATGTAGACTTTGCGGGCCCATTTTAGGAAAGCCTGTGGCTAGTGCTCGTGGACGCATCGTCAGGTTTCCCATATGTTACTCGCATGGCAAACTGTACGGCGGACACCACAGTCCGGGACCATCAGGCAATATTTTCTATAGAGGGATTACCAGCAACAGTAGTCTCTGACAACGGCTCCCAATTTACAGGAGAGATATTTAGAAAATTTTGTCAGGAAAATGGAATCGAGCACATGTTGGCTCCTCCTTTCATCCGCGTTCCAATGGGGAGGCGGAATGTTTCGTACAGACCTTTAAGAATGCAATGAGCAAGGCAAGATTTGAAGACAGAGACCAGTAGGAAATATTGTTAGAACTCCTGAAAACGTACAGGGCACTTCCGAGAAGAGATGGGGTCAGTCCGGCACAGAAGCTTCATGGGCGTCAGCCGAGGACGCTCCTGTCTATTTTTTTCGAGAAAGGTGTATAGGGCGGAGCGACCAAGGTTTGAGAGGGGAGCCCCGGTGATGGTTAAAACCCATTAGGAGTCGCCTCGCTGGATCTCAGGTACTGTGGTAGGAAGCTAGGGTGCGAAATGCTGTGTGGTAGAGACCCGACAGTGAGTGCTCAGGCGGCACCAGGAGCAGCTGCGGACGAGACATTTTAGAGTAGAGAAGTAGGATGGCCCGAGGGGGTTAAGAGCCAAAGAACCAACGCAAGATAGTACGTCTGAAGCGCCTCATTTTCAGGAATGCAGAGAATCTCCTAGTTGGCGGAGAGAAGAGCAGCGGTAGCCAGGAGAACGGGAGTTAGCCCAGTCGATACAGCCGCAGCAAGTGCCTTCTTTACTAGATGCACCTCACGAAGAAGGGCGAGAAGACGTCGGACAGGAGCAGCCCGAACTGCTGCACCAGGACCCCGAGGGGGAACAGCAGCAAATCGGGGAACCCCTGACGATGGACGTCGAGGAAGACCGCAGAGGGCGAACGGCGCCGGGCAGCAGGAGTCAACGATGGCTCCGAAGGCGGAACCTGCGAACAGCCGTCAGCCTCGAAGATTCTCGCCGCTACAAGAACCGGCGGAAGAGAGGGGGAGAGAGCGACGCCCCACATCCCGGTCTAGGTACAGGCCGTACTAGACCAGTCGATCAGGCGCCTCCAGCCAGGAACCCCAGCAGAGGGAGGCGGAACAACGAGAACAACAGCAGCCAAACCCCCAACAAGAAGAAAAGGTGGAGTCAACGGCTCGGGGACTATAAGGCGGTCGGTTTGCGGGGCCGGGGGGGGCAGTCACAGTCAAGAGTCAGACTGCAGCGTAAGAGTTCTAGTGTGTGAAGTAGTGGCTGAGAGGTTATACGAGGTGTTGTGGTAGCGATGTTATTTTCTCCTGGTGTTTTTGTTGACTAGTGCTTGTAAAGGGACATCTTCTGGAAAACGGAAAACAGGCTTTTGTACTTGGATTATTCTTTGGCTTTGGATAATAAACTAACATTGTTTATAATAACTGTTGTCTTTTTTAAGAGTTCCTGGATATACAACATAATTGATTTTGGGAATATCTCGAAAACTGCGCACGGGATCAAGAAAAGTGAGTAATGAAATTCGTTCGTATCGACGGGGTTCATCCAATCAATAGCAAACTTACACTCCCTCCTCGCCGCGGGGGTGGAGGTGGGTAAAAATAAAAAAGGTAAACGGGAATCCCAGTTTTTTATTGCTGATTCAGATTATCCGGGGGGGCAATACGTAACTTTTGTATCTATTGTTTTCCTTTTCGCGATAGAGGATACAGTAGTCGACAGAAATAAAAATAAGCTTAAAACTTTTAAAAAATGTTCTTGAGAGTTACACATCAATATGAAAAAATACGAGTTAAATAATATGCAAAAAGCCTCTCAATGATAACAAACGTTGCAGAGTGCCTTCTTTCCATAAGACACCTCCTCTTTCTCCCGTGGCGGCTGTTCCTTAGGGCTCTACGACAGAACCTCCCCCAAAAAAAACAACCTCGGAAAAAGTTGCAGAAAGTTCTAAACATGCAATAAATCGACTCGTTTGATTCGTTCACGAATTTAATTTTATGTGCCGGACTATAACGAGTCCATCTGTAGCTGGTACATGCTAGGCAATGGAGGCTTGAAGAGGAATGGGGTACTGGAAGTTGTATGGGGGCATCATGCTGCCAGTAGGGATTTGTTCAGCAGAGTCCGCGCTTGTTAACAAAGCTAAGAATACCGACCCTTTTAATTGATTTAATAAATTACTGTTTTGTTTGTTAGATATATTTTTTTTTATTTTCGCGTGAGCACAATTGTATCTTTCGTTATCAACGTAAAAGGTGTTTTAGACGAGGATTAAAATTCGTGTATAATACATGCTACAGTATTCTCGTTCAAGGAATATTTAGAAGAGTAAAATGTGTGTGATAATTCGGACATGCGCGCTAAACCTTCTAATCCGCAATCCACCGGTCGCCGCTACCTTCCTCTTCAGAATGGAAGAATGAGATGCGCCGACAGCAACTCTACTATCGCCCTTATTGAATTTCAGAGTTTTATACAAATCAGTTAAACGTGCTCAGTTGCCATTCTACTATAGTAATTCGAAATAGCAACATTATTAAATAACAAACCTAAAATGTTGACAACTGCAGAGATAATTCATGTCGTTGCATTGTTTTTTCATTCAAGATAGGCGTTTGGTATCATTGAGTAGCTCTATGCAAATTATTGCATCCGTTTTTTTCTTCATGATATGTAATTGTCGAGAAAAACTCGTATTTTAACAGTTTTTGCTTATTTTTGTCGTTTAGAGCGCCATCTATCACGAAACGGAAAGAAACATTAAATACAAAAGTTGCATATTATATTGAACAATTAATTTGATGAGACATATGTTTTACAAATAGGACAAGAGAGTTGTACACTTCTTTAAATTTTTCAAAAATCGAAAAAAATGCCACTTTCAGGTTATTGAAGTTCCTGAAATTCTCAATAGTTTTCTGCGTCAACGCCCCGTCGATACTAACAACTTTCATTACATAATTTTCTTGAACCGATGCGCATTTTTCGAGATATTCTCAAAACTAGTTTTAAATGGAACATTGGGTATAGTAAAATGTCTGTTTTGAAAAAACGAAATACATGGACAAAAATGTACGTGAGAGCTCTGTGCGAACGTTTATGAGCGTCAACATCTTTCACGAATGAGTAGCCAGAAGAAAGAATTATGTTAATGAAGTCAACAGAAGGAAAATGTTAGATACGCAAAATATCAGCCCAGAAGAGAAAGTGATCATTTTATGGGCTAAGTCCATAAAATTCAACTTAAGAGGGGATTGTATTAAACTAGTGGTGCTACAGCAGCACTCACGTTCTCGAGTTATTTGTTACGGCTGCACTTGATGATACTACTACATAAACCTGCAGTTTCTCCTACCACTTTTTTCTCTGTACAACAATTCGTATTCAAGTCCTTTGTGTCAACACTCCAAGCATTTTACC
>BOPP01000508.1:28120-53965 GCA_017312745.1 Gryllus bimaculatus | reverse complement strand
CAAAAATTCAGAGAGGGCAACAAAAATAAGCCATGCGTCACTTTTTCAGCTTTCTTATCTCTATCCCAGGAAAAAATAAAAAATAAAATTGGAGACGTTTTTTAATAAATGCAATAAAATCAAACGGAATAAGGAAAGAGGAAACTACTCCTTTTTTTAAAAAATTCATGATATTAAAATATTATTTTTAGAATAGATTTTATTTTACAAATATATGTACCATTAATATTATTCTTTTGCCATGTTAACTTTTTGTAAACTCAAATAAACAGAGTTTCCCAAAATTGGACCACCACCATTTTTTCGTCCTTTGCTACATATGAAGAAAACATTTAAAGAAAAATGCACTATTTTGATAAAATAATTGTTTAAAAATAGCACATATTTCGCGCTATTTTACGTGTAAACTATCCACATGTTCTAAATTGTAAATGACATTTAAATATCTGTCTTCGAAGAACAGACTTTACAAAGAAAAAATCTCTATTCTTAATTTGTTGTAGGAAGTTCGGAAAAAATTAAACCTTTGCAATTTTCGAAAATTCAAAGATTTCTACGAAAATGAGACCTGCGCCCTTTTTAACCGTTCTTTACACTATCCGAGGACTATGTTTAATAAAAAAACTTTGAAGCTATTATTGAGAAAACTTTTAAAGTGTTATAACCTCATTCAAAATAGGCGACCTCCCATACTAAAAATATACGTTTCAAACTCGTAAGATCTCGAGTTCCCTTCGATCGATCGGGAATTATCATTTTGGAGGAAATGTTTGAGCGATTTGTCTTAACGTTGGCCACGTTGACAGACGGACGGACAAACGTTCAGATGGACGTTTTGCCGTGAATCGAGTTTTGGGTATCAAGGACACCAAAATGTGGATTCTGATTACGTGTTAACGAAGTAATTTACTACTTATATAGGAAAATAATTTCTTGAGTTTTCGGTACAAGGGCCCGACAAACTGAGTTTCTTTTTTAAAAAATCGCTTATTTTCTCCGCAGTTTTACGACACTGACTCTTTGTTACGTAATCGTAATAAGGCGAAAAAGTAAAAACATCAATGTGATTTAGAAATTTGTCAAAAATTTATTTGCGCTATTAGCATAAATGAAATAGTAACATAATAATAAACTTCAATTGTAATTAAATGAACAAAATACACTGAATTAAAAAAAAATGGAGTTACTTTGGGACTCCAGGGGTTATTTTCTTTCATTAGTGAATTTTTAGTATTTCAAACCTTTCGTCTATCGTCGACGAGGCCGGAAAAGTAAACTAATAACGCTACAGCTTGCTTGAAATCCAACGCCACCAAGGACCTCAAACTATGGTCCAGCCTCTGGGTATGATAGAGGCGGACGTATTGAAACCTTCTCTTGCCTTATTCCCGTTTTCTGCCAGAGCAAACAAATTTATAACACCAGCTACGAATATTACATGTAATTATTATTAATTGATAAGTATTGGCTTTAATGAAGATACGTTTGAGCTTTGTTTAAACAGTGTTTACGTGATGGTAAGTGAACAAAACATAAAGAAGAGCCAATCCTACAGTGAAGCTTGCAAGTCTATTTGTGGTGAATCCAATACTATTTTGTGGTGATCAACGCCCAGGGATCGCTTTTCTGCATAAAATTGAATGACATCAACACCGATGGATTTATGATGAGCATAATGAAGCCAACGGAAATGCATTGAAGATGACCAGCCCACCCGTATGCAATATCATTATATAACGACGTCCATTGGCAACCGAACGTGCTAGCGGGCGTTGCAATGCACAAGTGGACCAGGAATAGTGCAAAAACAGGGCCAGGTGAAGGGGAGTAGTGATCCACTAGGACGCGAGGACATGCATGTGTTAGATAGATAGATTTATTAAAGTTCGCTTTGAGCTAATGCTCAGTGGCAAACATGATAACAATTAGAATTAGAATTACTAAACATTTTAAACAATTACAATTGGGTTTACTATTAGAATTAGGGGGTCGATATAATAGTTTCAATTTATTTCTAGCTAACTCTAAATTCACTTCTAGTTTACATAACACTTCACTACACTTCACTGTATAAGGGCCATGCCGATAATAATTATGACAATAATAATATTAAAAGTAATAGTAATATTAATAATAGTAAAATCAATAATATTAACAATAACAATAATAATAAAAGTACTAATAATATTACTAATAATAATAGTAATAATAACAATAATAATAATAATAATAATAATAATAATAATAATAATAAACTGAAACTTACAAATACTTTGGGTTTCCAACAGTCACTCCAATCAAACACACTGTTACTAGAAGTATACTAACAATTGAAAGTGTGTAAACGATTGCATGGCTCTTCAAAACTCAACTCTCTGCTAGAAACCTTGTGCAAGGCCAGTCAATTCATGTTGTGTATTCCATGCTGACAACTCCTTTGGCGTTATTAAATGGAGCAATACCGACCTCGACAAAGCCTCCAGAGAACAATTCGAATCGCTATGACTCAACACCGAAAACATCATCCCCATTTCAGAGTACTGAGCGTTTTACCCCTTCCATGGTCGCAAGGAGGGCGAGGTATTGTAGATCTCATAGAAATATACACAGCCTCTCAAATTGCTTCAGCTCAGAAGATACTTCTTGGAACATTGTGGGAGAGTTTCAGGCAACGTGAGCGCAGTTTGATAGTAACTATAGTCTTCTGAACTTCAAAAAGAGCTTGCATCCGCCTGTTCAACAATCATTGAAACGGAGAGAGAAGATAACCTTATGGAAAGCCAAAGGCACTGCCATGGGAAGGTACCCTCACGAGCTGAGTAAACCAGAATCGACATCTCTGCGTCGCGACGCATGGCTTGCCAGCACGGGGATCTCTTTCCGGAGGACAGAAGCCTTCATGATAGCTATCCAGGACCAAAGTTGTACCAACATTTTGAACTAGCAGAAAACAACATTCTGAGTGATTCATCATTCATGTCCGACTCGTTGTTGAAGATTGTGAGGCAGCAAGCAAAACTATCCAACACGTGACAAAGTGGATGTAGCAGCCACGCACAGTTGGAATACAAAAGAAGAGGCATGATGAAGTGGCGAAGCAGGTACACAATATTATTGGCGTTGAAGAACGGGCTTACTCACCACTTCCGTGGCCGTATTAATAAATATGTGCCTCAGAATGTGCTTGAAAGTAGTTGAGCACACACTCTACTGGGATCGTTCCATTATCTGACAGACATGTCGGCGGCAAATAGGCACCCTATGTAACGTACTTGATAGAAAACCCAACAGCAGGTTTCCTTATCGATATACCAATACCCAATACCCACAACATATCGGGAAAATATCAAGAGAAGATCCAGTAATATACCGATCGCGCCTATGAAGTCGCAACTCAGTGGAACGTCAGTAAAGTGGCAACTGTGCCTATAATAATATCAGCTACGGGAGTGATCTCAAAAATGACACTTCGGGCACTGGAGTGTCTTCACGTGGATACCAGAAATGTACATAATATGCAAAAGACTGTAATTTTGAATACATGCCGTATTGTCAGAAGCCATCTGAACCTTTAGTGAAGCAACCACACACCTGGCCATCATACCTGTGTGTGGTTGACATACCGACCAGTAGATACTGTGAATAATGTAAGACAATAATAATAATAATAATAATAATAATAATAATAATAATAATAATAATAAAGATAAAATCTCAGTCAGTTTTATTCGAGATGATCTAGATGGAATGAAACATATTTTTAAATTTGGCTACATTAGAAGGAAGAGCCTCTAGTGCTTCTGCAGGTAGTTTATTCCAATCTACTATAGTGCGATTCACAAAGGAGAACTTGCTTACACCAGTTCTTTGCTTTCTACATCGTATTTTCCAAGGATGGTCTCCTCTGCTTTCTGATTTCTCTAATATTTTACCGATATCTGCCCATGCTGTGTCCCCTCTGTATGTCTTATACATTACGCGTTCCCTTCTCTTAGATAAGGACTCCCATTCTTCTCGTTCGTCACCAACGCACCCGTGATTTACAAACTTTGAGGCCCGTTTTTGAATTTTATCTAACGCTTCGATTTGCCCTTTTCTGTACGGGTCCCAACATGCCGCTCCGTATTCTAAAATTAGACGAACAAGTGTAGTATATGCTAGGGATCGGGCATTTGGACTAGAATTTATTTAGAATACGCATTACAAAGTGCAGCGCTCTCCACGATTTTTTAACCGTATTGTTAATATGATCCGACCAACCTAAGTCGCTTCGCAGGACCAAACACAAATACTTACAGGTGTTGGCCGAGCGGCCACCCTCACCCATCAGGGAGGCTGAGGGCGATCACATGACCTACAAAAACAAGTGAGGAGAGATGCCAGGCTGCAGAAGACCTTCATCTCGCGTGCGGCCGCCACCGCTAGCCCGGAAGGCGGACGTGTATGCATCATGACACCGCGAGTGCGTGGGTGTCCGCGGACCGGCGCGGTAATGCGTTTGGGTGGAGGATGCACTAGCCAGGGGATGGGGAGCAAAGTGCGTGAGAGTAACGGGGGGAGAGCAAACACAACCCCAGAGCTGTGCATTATTGGAAAATCTTGGAAATAAGCTGATTGTGCATAGAGCTCGGGTCTATGCCTTCATTTCGTGATCACGACACCACAAAACTCTATCACTGGTACTTAATTGACCGTCCCGAGCCAGTTGGAAACCGAGGACTTCTGAAGATCAAAGATCTACATTAAGGTGCCCAAATTCTGAAACCGAATGGTCCATATAGTTTTGTACCGGCCAAAATATAAGCTTGAGATTCGTCAAAGTGCAATCCATAAGTTTTTAGTAATTTGTTCATGAATAAGGATACATATATAACAAAACAACACTGTATACTGTAAATAAACACGTTGTATATTAACTCTTTGTAACAATGTTTTCCTTGCATTTCAAGGTGAGATAAAACTTATCACAAGTAGCTCCACAAAGTCGGGTAACTTTCTGACTAATTTTAACTCGACGTTCTTTGCAGTTATTGAAAATTTAGATGCTTACTATTAATCACTGTTCGAAAAAGAAGTTGACCTATATTTTGCAACAAGTATTTTTTATCGTAAAGTAAAAACTGACCGGTTAGTGTAGAAAAAAAAACTGAAACTCCATAACAAAACTACTCCATTATCTGGGTAAATCAGATAATTCAGGATTGGTCTTTTACAAAACAGCGTTATTATTTATAATCTAATTCTAATATAATCTCTAATATATTATCGTAATTACCTACGCCAGCACACTGTTGTTTTCAAACGGTACCCATTCGGAGCATCATTTTTTTTCCAGTTACCGTGCTCCATATTCCACCAGGTACAACGGAAATATACGCCCTTAGATTGCATCGCGCCCAACGGGAAACGCTTCATCAACAATTCGTGCGTTTTCTGTGCGCGTCTGGTCGGCCGCGATTTTCTTCGCGGGATGGAGAGCCGGGAGGAGTGAGGAGCCCGCGTTCGCACCCAGGACTTTGCGTAGGTCTCGCTCGCGGCCGCCGCCGCTGCCGCCCGGCCCGCCTCCCCGCCCGCCTCCCCGCCACCCGCCATCCACGCCATCCCGTTGCCCCCCTACCGCCGCCCCACTGCTCGTCCGCCGTGCCTCGCTGCCACGCGTGCGTATCCGGGCTGCCGGCCCTGACCCACGCTTCGTGCTTCCTTCGCTCACAGCCACTCGACCCTTCCTCGGCAAATGGCGAATACTAACAATTGGAGGCCGCTACGGCTCCGCCTCTCTCAATCTAATAGCAATACCAGCGGAGGAGGCTTATGCAAGACTTCTTCCTTCTCCTTCGTCTCACGGCTCCTTGAAAGCTCTTTATTTTATGAGGATGTAATTAGTCGACGGATAACAATGGTGCCTTCGCAGTTCAGTGGTGTGGCGTCGACATTCTGGTCAAGGAAGTGGCTGAAGTTTAGATACCTAAAAGTTATTTATTGTTTGAAGAATAGAGGCAATCTTCTATTTTTTGGCGAAATATGCTTTAAAGTCATCATAGAACAATGACATCTGGCACTTTTCAAAAATAAATTGCTTATGTATTGTAATCAAAACACAATTCGACAAACTTTCTCGTGACGAAACATGTCTGAGATACGTCTTGATATTTTTAAGGGACGAGAAAGTTCTCTTAACAGAAACACTAGAAGCAATTGTAAAAAAAAATACAGTTTTGAATCTTCTACAAATGTACAATCCTAATTGATTGATTATTAACAAAATTGCAAAAAAATCACAATCTTTCTCTTTAGAACTTTTTCTCATGATTTAATGAAAACTGACAGTTTTATTTTATTTATTTACGTCAAAATCAGTAAAAAAAACTATGCTTGACTTGCTAAAGGGAGACGTTTATTTGAAGTTACATTTAAAGTCCAGAAGCAAAACAAGGGGCCATCTCAGTATTTGCTCAAGGATCAGGAGAAATGGATGAAAACCTGATCGAGATGGGGGTCATTGAGCCACAAGCTGAAGTAGAATTATACAATCCAAATGGTAAATAATATATTAAATGTAATTGTTACAATTAATGTTACTTTCTTTTTGGTTGCTCGGAACAGTCTCTAATTGTATAGGAACAAACTTAACGACTTAAACTTTTGTATCGAATTTAATCTTTTCATGTCATCTAGAAAGGCGTTTTAAAATAATGTAAATGTATTATATGTAAAAGTTTTTTAGTGAGCTGTTGGTACTGTCACCTGATGAATATGACTACTACGTCGAGTGTTGTAGTTGTGGACATCAGCGTTTGTTGAAAATATATTCCCGTTCTTAAGTAAGTATTTTTTTTTACGAAAACCAATTATTTGTATATAAAGAGACAGTGTAATGGTTAAATACATAGATTAATAAAAAGTGGTTTACAAGAAACACGTGGGTGGGATTTGTCTATTATTAACACAATTCTTACCTGTAATCTAAACGTCTCGGTGCTATAAGATGTATTTCCCCAGAATATTATGACATATCTCAGGCGGGAATGAACATTCGCGAAACATATACAATGAGCAGTAAGAGAACTGTTCTTCCGTTTCTAATTGTCGATGACATATAATTTACGTATAGTAGGAAGAGAATAAGGCCTAAAATCGATCCTAGTGCCACTCCACATGCAATTAGTGAAGAATCAGAAAGGCGTGTACATAATGTTCCAGTATTCCAATAAGGCATTTCTACTCTTGAAATCGTTGTTTAAGGTACGAACATAATCAATCTAGAGCAATACAACAAATTCCATACATAGGTAATGTTGAAAGTAAAATGTTATGATCACTGATGTCAAAAGCTTTTGAAAGATCTAAAAATATTCCAATAGGTGCTTCGGTTTGATCCATGGATGAGGTGACATCCTTAAGAAACCTTTGGGGATTATCTAAGACACTGGGCCGCAAGGCGGGAGTAAACTGTTTGGCCACACCACCTCGACACCACAGCTGCCCGGCCACGCCGCTATGCAGCCGGAATGCGTGTGGCAGGACGCCGCTAAAAGCAAACTCTTGGCGGAGACGCTTGAACGGCAGTTCCGCCCATTCGAATTCGGTGAGTTCGGGGACCAGAGAACTGTTATACGCTTGCGTGACTACCTGACTGCCACGCCGCGCACCTCTGCGCGACGTGTGACGGGAAGGGAGCTCCGCGAGACACGCGCAAGGCATGCGGCCCGGACGGTATAACAGCCGCCCAGCTGCGCGCGCTACTTCCCCAGAACGTGGAAAATCGCCACAGTACCCATGATACCAAAGACTAATAAGAACCAACTTCACCCGAGCGGTTACAGACCAGATAGTCTTTTTCTCTCGCTTCTTGAGAAATCTTTCGAGCGCTTTCAACGGGAAATACGGCGACTTAGGGCCGAATTCATAGTCGTCTCTTACACTGAGTGTTCCCTTAAGTGGATGAATCGTATTCATAAACAGCCCTTGAGTGAAATCTTAAATGAGCACTCATTCCTATAAGCGAGGCAGACTGCTCCCTTAAGTGTCCCTTATGGCTCCCTCGCATCGTTAGTCGTACAAATATTAAGATGTTTTCAAACAGTCCATATGGGCATTGGGTATCCATTGGGCAGCCATTCTAGTTGGAACAATCTATCTTCCAACAGGTAGAACCTTTCTTCTCCAGACCCCTAAATCAAATTATTCCTCATATTACATACTCGATTCTGCAATCAATAAAGTTATATTATCGTAAAAACATGCTTATAAGTAGTGCTACTCATTCCTCACTGCGTCCCATTTCTAGGAATGCAAACGGTATTAAACCTAATACTCACATGCTAACCCACTTTTTGCATAATAATAAAATACAAGTAGCTTGCATTCAGGAAACCCATCTTTGCCCTTCGATTAAAATTTATATTCACGGATATATTCTATATTGCTGTGAGCCACCGCGAAATCAGTACAGCGGCGGAGTCGCCATTTTTGTTAAAAATTCCTTAGCACATCACCATTACCTTTAAATATAAATAACAATTTTGACAATGTTAGTGTAGCTAGTCAGCAGAAATGTCAATCTACACTAATAATCATTTCAATTTATAAGCCCCCTAATATTCCATACAGAACAGGCGATGCTGATACTTTATTTTCCTCCCGTCCACCCACATTAGTGATAGGCGATTGGAATGCTAAACATATTGCTTGGGGAAGTAGACTAAACTCACCTGCTGGAAATCTGTTGCTAACTGACACACAAAGATTAAACCTGGCAGTGCATGCTTCTGATGCACCCAGTTACTATCCCTACCGCACATCAGTGCAAGGTGATATTCTAAATTTCGGCGTTTCTAACCACATTGGCTGTAACATACTGTAACTTTTCTCTGTGGTGAATTAAAACACACACAGGTAATATTTTAACAAAGTTTTATTCTGTTTCTTAATGATACACTAAAAGACTTGATCTATTTACAGATAGGTTACACAGCCCAATGCACAGTCCACAGTCCAGTACGCTGACCTCAATTCACTGTGCAGGCCACAATTCAATGCGCAGACCACAATTCAGTGCACTGCTGTTCACCGCAATGACAATCCACAGCTCAGCTTCTATTTCAAACTGACTTAGACTGCATACTCACTGATGAAATACTCACGCTGACTGCTTATTTACTGACTACATACACTGACTCGCGGCTGCTTACTTCCGACTACGACTGCATACTCACACTGACGGAATCAGACTGCTGACTGCTACTCTGTCTACTACTGCCGCCGGCAGCGACGAATTTATTCCTGGCCGGCGTTCGCCTCGAGCCATCGGGAACGTGCGCCACTCCTCTACGCGACTCGCGAATAGCCCGGAACCGCCCAGTTGGGAAGGGGGGCGCCGGTAGATGACGCAATCCGTGCAGCGAATCCCGACAGAAGAAGCAATATTCGTTACAATACAATTCGGGATTCATATCGCCCTGCAATCCGTCCATCGCCCCGCAGTTTTCTCACACGACCAACCCCAGGAGAAATTTTCCGCGCTCTACCTTATCATTTACGTAAAGTAAACGGGACATATTATCATATGCTAGTTACACATTAGGGTAATTACTTTGTATGAACTTTTACTTCTTACCCTTCTCAAAACTGGCACACGATAATTATATTCAAGAAGTAATTTCACGACCAGAAATGAGTTATTGAATGACCTAAATTTATTTCGCCATCCGAAATCATCAAATATTTCTCATTAACAACCCCGAAATTATTAAATGGCCATGATCTAATATCAACTTTCTTATTTTCCCTCCGTAGAACAGACGTCCCCCAAAATCACACATACCAATCACAAAACATCATCTCCCAACTAAACTGTCAAATATCTTGGAGTTCTTTTCTATGAGACTTGACCACCTTGAACACCGAATTGCACTAGCAACTAGTAGAGTCCGCCAGTTATACCCGATTTAAAAAAATCATCTCCCTAAAACATGTTGCTATATACCTCTATGAAGCAATTGTACCCATACTTTCCTATGCTTCCCCAGTCTGGGCGGCGGCAACAAAATCAAACATCAACAAGATGCTAAGTTTTCAAAATAGATTCCTACGCACCATCACAAAAGCTCCCTGGTACATTCCAAATGCGCAGTTACATAATGAACTTGGCATTACACCAATGCCTGTCCATTTCTTCCTTTTATCTACAAAATACTATTCCAAAATATTATAGATCTCTTGAGCTAATCATTTTCACTTAGGTAAGCAAAATTTTCATCACAAAAGATTTAATAAAGTTACCAAGAGAATTTTTCGAACCCTGACATGTACTGACGAGTCATTTTTCATTATGAAGTACGAAATATATATAACCACTATATTGTAATACATTTAAATTAGACTTGTGTATATAATGTATCAAATGATGCCTGTATTTATCTCATAGTAATGTATTTGTCTTATGCGGTTGCAAAGGGCCATTGGCCAAGCTGGAATAAATAAATTTAAAAAACAGGGAGCAAATAACATGAATTATTTATTATGCCTTGTTATATTTTTACAAATTCTTCGCTTCACAATTTCACCATTGTCAATTTTGCATTTTGCGCATGATCAATTCTTTTCGCCTGGTGAATAAGCGTTTTGAAATTCAGTGTTCACTGTAATGTTTTTTTTCATATAAAACCTCACTTAGTACTCTTTTGAATATTATTCAAATATCTCCAAAACCCATTTAATTCCAAACATTTTTTTCTCATAATTATGTTCTTCTTTCACATCTAGTAAGCCACTCTATAATGGAATATAACTCTGCATTAATGGACGAAATGGCCCGGGCTTTATAATTTTTCCATATATTCTAGAAACAGAATTGGTCACACTAATTTGTCTACAAATTGTGCATTCTTTACCATCTCCTTTTTTACACACATGCTGCCTTCCATTCTGTAGGGCCATCTCCATCTCTTATCATATAGTTGAAAATAAAAGTAATTGCTTGAACAATACTTCTGGGTTACTTTTTATTAATTATATTGGTATACCATCTGGTCCAGCATATCTTTCATTTTTCATTAATCTTACAGATTCTTGTACTTCTTTTTTACTGATATCATTCATGTTTTCACTTCTATCAACAACAGGTTGTGTTATATTCAAGAATTCAGTCCGATCTTCTCTGAACATCTTTTCATGATATTTTTCTATTTTTTAGCCCGTAAAATTTGAAAATGACATTTTTCAATCCCGTTGTTCTTCATGTTTTTGAGTGTTTTTCGTGCTTCTTTTGATCGCGAGGCGCCTTAGCACTTTTCTAATCTTTCACATTTCTTTTGCCATTTTACACAGTGCTTTTGCGTTTTTTTGCTTTTGTTACTCTTCTTTTAATCTCTCTGTTTAGATTCATGTATTGTTCTCTATCATCTTGTTGTTTGGTTGTAAGCCATTTGTGGTAAAAGTTCTTCTTAATATCTACTAGTTTTTTTTAATATCTGCATTCCACCAGAGACTCTTACTGAAATCACCCTCTATCTTTTTCCTTTCTCTTATGATTTAGTTTGTTACTTAATGGATTTTATTTTTTATTTCTTCATAATATTCAAAGTGGAAAAAACAAGAATTTTATTAATTTTACTGAAAGTTGTATTTTAAACATAAATTTAATGGAATTATCTTCTAATTTTTTAAAATTATATTCTTTTGTGTCAATTTGAAGCATATTTCCTCCCCTGTCGAAATTTCTTTGTTGCCAGTAGAGAAAAATACAGTACTACTTTCAACAAGTGGTGATCTGAGCTAATTTCTTCTCCTCGATATATTCTGATGTCATCAATTTTTTTATTTATATCTTTCTATATATAGTGCGGAGTTGCTCTACAAGTGTCGCCGTTTCTCCGCTCTCAATCTCCATGCCTCTCTATTGGACCATAGATCGTCTTGCATTTCTCTTGCCGTCATAGCCTGCTGCACTCCCTGCTGCCATGAAAGTCTCTGTTCTTTCTGTCGGCACCCATTGCAGGACTCGTTTTGGACATCTTTCGTCTGTCATTCGCATAACATAACCATACCAGACATTTTTTCTCTATTTCGTCAAGGATAGTTTTCTTTACATACATTTTCTTTCTTATGTCGTCGTTCCTGATTCTGTCACGTCTGTAATAACAGCAACTTCAACGCCAAAAGTCCATTTCAAGGGCCAGCAGCTTCCCTCTTGTTCTTATATCAACCTCCAAAACTTCTGAACCGCATGTTGTAACACTCTTAACTAGTGTGGAGTAACGACGTCTTTTAGTAGTGTTAGTGATGGTTTTCTTCCATAAGACAGAGTTTATACTTCGTGTCACGTTTTTTCCCAAGCTTATTCGCCTCTCAATTTCTTCTCGTCTATTTTCCTTCTTGACTCATTGTTAAAAAGTACCCAAATATTTACATCTCCTTTACTCCTTTCTGTGTTTACTCTTTTCATTTTCCAGAAGAAGATGTTCTATCTCATTGATACCAACTGACAGGTATTCAGATTTGTCCATGTTAATATTAAGTACTGCTTTTAAAATGTATTTATTGAGTTTACGGATCATAAAATTCAAATCGTCCGCATCTTCTGCAATTACTACCTGGTCAACGGCCAAATATAATGTATACAATTTATCCTCTCCGATCGTCATACCCATTATTCTGCATTGTTTCTCCCACTGATGAAAATTTGGTGCAGATATGTTTTAAACAATGTTGGAGAAAGACAGCAATCCTGACGAAGAACTTTACTGACTGGAAATGGATCGGAGAGTCTGCTATAGAACTTAATATTAGAGGTGTTATTCTTGTATGGATTCTGTGTAGCTAACAATTCACTTATTTTAAGTCCATCCATTTCTTCCCATACTCTAGCAACCGGTACATTGTCATACGCCTTCTGAAGATCAATGAAACCCAGATGAACTTCCCTACCTCTCCTTGCCCTCTTTTCTATAAGTTGTTTTAATGTAAATGTATTGTCTATGACCGATATACCGGCAGTAAAACCACATTGTTCCTGTCCTATTTTCCTTTTATCTCTTCTTCCTATTTTATTTCGTATTATTGTGCGGTACAGTCTACCTATAGATCCAATAAATACTATTCCTCTGCAGTTTATTTCATTGTCTCTAGATCCTTTCTTATGGATCGGTGTTAAGTAAGACTTTCACCACTCCTGATGAGGATCCTCTCCATTCATGCACCTCGAGAACACGTGTTTTAGCTTTTGGTGCAGTTTATAGGGACCATATTTCAGTAATTCTGCCGGTATATCTCCTGGACTACGTGACTTATTAGATTTCATGGTCTTAAGTGCTTTTTCTAAATCTTTAATTGTCAGATCTACCCTTTGCTCAAATTTCACTTCCTTGTTTGACTGGAAGTTTCTGTTTTCTAGCAGCAGTCTTCCGAAATACTCTTTCCATTTATTGTTTCTAATGTTTGATAGCGCGATATTGTTTTCTTCATTCGATTTAATAGATTCAATTACTTTACAGGCTCATGAGCTTCGTGCTCCACCTATGAATTGTTCTATATAATCGCATTTAACCAGCCACAATTTATTCTTCCTTGATAACACTTCTTGTTTTACTTCTCTACTTATTGCTTTATATTGTAAATTAGTTTCAGTTTTCTTGTCACTAAGCCATTTTAAATACAGCTTTCTTTTCCTCTCAATGTTTTCTTCTAGACTTGTTTCCCACCAATACTGTTTGGGTTTTAATTTACAAGTACCTAAAGCCTCTTCTTGGTGAATACATTATTTTATGTATTCATTTTCTTTCTCTATTGGCCTGTGTTTAACCAATAGTTTAGTTTCAAGTCTTTTTCTGTAAAGATATGCTGTTCTTTCATCGAAAAGACTGCTTAATTTGAATTTGGTAGGATTCATGACAAATCCATCTTTATCTTCTTTATCCGTGCTATTCGATGTAAATGGTATTAATATTTTAGCAATTACCAAACAACCTTTTTAGAAACTACATTGGGCTCCACGTTTCACTCTCAGATCTTGTATTTTGAGTGAAGTTTTTTGCTTTGTTACACATTGGTCTATTATAGATTTGAGTTTTTTGTATGTTGGTACTAGGTGTACTTATGAATATCCTTATGTTGGAAGAAAATGTTATTAATTTTCATTTCATACAATTCACAAATATTAATAAGTCTTTTTCCATTGTCATTGCGAGTTTCCTCACCATGTTGACCCACAATATTGTTGTTCTTGTCTCTTCCAACTCTGCCGTTAAAATCTCCTGCAAATGTTATTTCATGGGACTTTGGAGTACTGTCAAGGGTTTCTTTGACTGTCATTTCAAAATCATCTTTCTTAGCCTTTGGGGCATCATAATTCAAGTTATATATTCCTTCGACACTTATGTTTTTTCCTCTGGTTTTTAACACTACTTTAATAAGATGTTCATTTACATACTCACAACTTTTAATACATTTACCGAATCTTTCACCAATAATAATAGAAATTCCGGCTTTGGCATTTTCATGTTTGTTTACGCCACTGTAAAAGTGCACAAAGTTGTTCAGTGTCTCGCTTCCCTTGCCTTTCTTTTTTGTTTCAGACCAGACGGCTATATCTATGTTTCTTCTCATCATTTCCTGGATTACTTCTTGTTGTTTGTTTGATATGCTTTGTACATTCCATATACCAATATTTAGTGTCTATTTTCTTTGCCGATGTCGTTTCCCTTTTGAAATATCCGAGGCGTTCATATGACTGAGATTTTTAGCGGTGTGATGTTTTACGTGTGCAGGGTGCTGGCCTACAGCACAACCCCCAAACCTGGAGGACCGGAGCTTTTATTTCAGGGGTTCCCATCCCTTACGCTGATTGCTTCCACCGTAGCTTAAGGAATCCAGCCTACCCCTGATCCACTCTTTAGGGATGAATTCCCAAGATTAGTGAATCCCATCTTCTCCTGTTGGATCATGCACCATTCATACTTGGATGCTTCTGGGGTGCTACCCGCGTAAGACCTGTCTACTACACTCTAAAGAAATAAGGAAGGAAGATGAGGAAAGACTCCATAGCCCTCGAAACCTAATAGCGTCGGGGTCAGAAAAAAACAAGAGTTGACCAAGGGAGGCCGATAGAATAGATGAAAGCATTGTGGCACAAGATAGTTAAAGATGTCACAATGGTAGATTAAGGAACCATAACGATATGAACACATCGTTATGGGGGAAGGACAAAAGATAGGAAAGAATGTACGATTAAGATTGGGATGGATAGGACGTGGTAGGACACGGCTTAGTCTGGCCCTTCAGTTTTGGCCTGTCCGGCATGGCTGACCCTACCAGTAGTCATGCGTAGTCATGCTACCGCCGGCTTAGCCCTCCACCTCACTAAAGCACACAAGCCTCCCGCACGGACACGGCGGGGACTCCTCGCACGGACAGTGCTACTTCAAGGCGGTGTCACCAGGGGAGGAAATAAAACATAACCCGACCAAATCAGCAACAAAAATCTTCTCACTCAAACTATTTTCCACCTCCACCCCACTTCATATAAATAATAACACCATCCCATGAATCCCACAAAAACAATCAATCAAATATATTGGATTGAATTTCGACACCAGGTAAAATGGGAAAACTCATATAACCAAAAAACAAATCGCTAAAATAAAGTTAATCCATCTAAAGCCCTCACACAACAACAAATACAAACTTTCATTAAGCAATGTAATAGCCTTATATAAAACAATAATTAGATCGCTCATGCTCCAAGCGTGCCCAATATGGATCAACGCCTCGCAAACGAACATAGACCGAATTCAAGTAAGGCAAAACAAATTCCTACGAATAACAAATACTCCCAGGTTCATATCAAACGGACAACCCTACAAAGAAGTATACATAGCACAAGGTTCTACGAGGCATCTACGAGAATCGAACCCGAAGCCTCAGTGATGTTCCGAGTAACTTGCGCCCTGAGCCACAAGAGCACCACGAACTTATTGAAACACATGTATGTGATTGTAGTACCAACACGGTTTGGTTAGTAACTAGAAAGTTTTGCCCCAGGGTAATGGAAAATTTATTTGCAGCTGCAAACGAACATATAGAAACACGTGGAGAAATTATTTTGAGTCAATCAATTGAATCTGCACTGCGACCGCAGCAGAACGAGTAAACACCCTTCTGATGGTAGCTAGATCGCTGCTAGGACAGCCGTTAGAAATGAATTCATCCGTCAGTATTAAAGATGACTAAACAAAAAGTCGAAGGAAAAAAGCTACCGCTTGCTAGCAACAGAAAGTACACCGGACAAGTGTCAAGCAGGCGTTCGCAACCAGCCAAAACCTTGATGACATGAAAATTGAGGCAATTATGTTTAAAATATAATTATAAGAATGGCTAGAGTATGGAGAACGATAATTTGAATAACTACACTTTGCACTAATTCTAGAAAACGTGCACAGATAGTGAAGTTACTTTTATGTGCAGAGGCAAAAGAAGGGGCCATCTCAGCATCCTTTCATAGGGTCAAGAAAACTGGTCAAAAAACCTGATCGAGATTATGGGCTTTGTCCCAGAAGCTATGGGGTTACAATTGGTATATGTATATTGAATATGCATTGTGTGAATGACATGAATTTTACAGTTTGACGTGAGTTTTAACTTCCCTTATCTACTGACCAGAACCAACGCTTGCCCTGCAAATCGAAAATGTAAGATAGTTAAGCCGATATCTGGTAGGAAACTTTTTCTGTACTGAAAGGTATAGTTTATTTTAGTATTATTTTTAGAGATGAAGGTTTTTGAGTTCGAGATAGTGCACTCCAAGTGTTTTTCGTCTTTCCTCAGTGCAATTGGTATTAAAATCAATATACGTTGTTTCTTTTATCACTAGTTTTTTATGTTAATTCATTATTACAATAACTAAACAATTCGAGTAATTTTGTCTAATGTCGAACAAAGTCATTTCCAAATATTTGAACTACTTTGTGGCTTATGCTTTGTGAAATTATGGTATTTAATACAATTTGCCTAACCGATAGTAATAGCCATTTTTAAAAATATTTCTTGAAATATTTTTAGTATCTCCATTTGTAACGTCTGTACAATTGATCAACGGTGATCCGGAAATGAATGTAAATTCCGTTACCATCTAAAAATAATTCGAGTGGATTTTCTTGAATGACATTAATGTTGTTACTGCGATTATACGAATTTGAAATGCTCCATAACTTCTTCACTTGTCATCCGGAAAACAATGCTTCTTGAAAGTCCAATAGATCTAACAGTAACGGATATTTACTTCCGAGTTCCGGAAAAATATGTATTTTATAGTTTTTCCTAATCAACCATACTACACGTCGGTCGACCACGAAACTCTCCGTGAATAATATAACATTGACAGTTATTCTAATTCGGACATCGAGTCTTAAAATGGTTGTAGGACTCGGCGCTATATATACGAGATAAAGCTACCGACTCGCAACGGCGGTTTTAGAATGACTTTCGCCGAAAATAAGATAAATATCACAATAGTCATTTATGGTAACAGCGTTGCATCGCTGCAGAATTCCGTTAAACACATTTCGAAAATAGTATGAAATCAATACTTTGAATAAATGCGTTTTGCGAAGCTTTGCCTTTCGACCGACATTCGGCTGCGAAATGCTACGAAAAGCTGAAATAAATCGTAAAGGAATTTCACTCTAACATCACCACATGGTGATTAGAAAGTTCCAAGATGCGATTCCCTGGAAACTAAGGATAATACAAACATTGTTGTAAGAATGGTTGTAAGAATTCTTGTAAGTTTATTCGATGTGTTCTTTTAAACACTACAAACTTTTTCGAAAGTACACCTGTACAAAAGGACACCTGTATCTTATTTCTATCGGAGAAATCACTTTTTTAGACGAACTATGTACGTAGGTAGATATTTATGATTGAATTATTAAAACTATGTCCGTGACTTGCTAGGTGCGACATGATATTAATGGTCCGAGGAAAATGCACTACAACTACTAGGTCTTGACAGAGGTTGCAACATGTCCATATGTTACGATTGTGTAAACGGTAACTTACTGCCGCATTTCTGAGGTTCGACTCCCGGTCAGGTAGGTTTTTTAGCAATGTTAGGTGTAAAGATGCATTAGAAAATATGCGTTGCACTGAGTCAAGTTTGTTTTATGGAAATCTCGGAGATCAAAGGCTCCATTCCCGCAGAAAAATTGTAAATGCCCGAAGGAAGAGACACAACGTGACCGTAAAATAGTTTTTTTCGAGCGATTTGGCACGGGCCCAAAATTCTTTAATTTAACTTTAAAATATCAATCTTCTTTCAATCAATCAACTTTATAAAAATCATTCATGTAATTGTGTATTCTGTTAGATGTACAATGTGCGAAATTGTTTGCACACGTTCAGATAGTGCAAGTATATTTCATTATACATTTCTTAGAGAAAATTATTCCATTTTAAGTGATACAAATCTTACTTGAAATCTGAAGTACATTCTTCAGATTTCTTGAAAAATAAGATATAATTACTCAAAAGTATTAGTGCTGAAATAATATACTTTGCATTATTGTTGTTGTTGTTGTTATAAGTCGTAATAAGCACCAGCGCACTCGCGTCAAAAGGATAATAACAATGTGCACAAATACATATTGGTATGAATCCATGAATATAAATTTAAACAGGTCTACAAACTGACATATATGATAATGTTTATCAGTACAAGTGTTTGTTATTCAAGCATCTTCTCCCCAAATCAAAGTAATGATTTCAGACAATATTCTTTATTACATTATGTGTTTATTATGTTAGCTTTTATGATTTTGAGTGAAGTATTTCCAATCAGATAGTGGTTCATGTGATGCATATTTCCTATCCTTTCAATATTTGCTACATGCTATTGAAGTTTGTCAATGTCCTGTGTATCTAAACAGATATTTAAAATGTAATAAAAGTTCTATATATTTAATTCATAAATTTTTTTCACAAAACGCAAGCCATTAATGTTACGTGAATTAAATAATAGCCCGTTACTGCTAGTTCTTTCAAATTCGTACTTGGATTGGAGTCGCTTTTTTTCACTTAAATCCCACTTTAGTAGAAAGAGAGATCATCTTCTCTCTCCTTTTGTGCTCGCAGTTGCAGTCGTCCATACCCAAGGTGAGCACATGTAGAATACTGTAAAGATCTGTGTAATATTAGAGTGTCTTTTGATGACATCAGTACAGAATGTTCCAGAATAAGTTATACTAGAATTTCTATTACCGAGCAGGTGAGCTGGGTGTGCAGTGGGAGAGATCAGCACGTCGAGACGGACAACTGTCCGAATATTCCTTTCTGGAAACAGCGACCAGAGTCCCTCGCAAACGATGGGGAAGCGCAGATCGGTCGAACAGAGGAGCTGGAGGGCAATAGCGCGGCTTAATTAAAGGTGTGCCGTTCCCAAAAGCGTTGGCTTTTGACACCGGAAGTTGAGAGGAAGTGTAGTTAGACAAAGTTAGACAAAGAGCGACCAAGTATTGGAAGCAAGGAGACAGAACCACATCAGTCCAGCCCGTTCAAAGAATTTCAACTTCAGGATCCTCGCAAAGAAAGAAAGAAATTCTCATGACTTTTGTACTTGAAACTTTTATTTCTTATCATTTCTCGGATACTACGTGTACATTTTGCCGACATTTGGAGGAATGGATTAGTGATGTGTCAGCCTCTAAAAATTTGTATTTTGGATAGAATTTGAGGAAATTTTATCACACACTTTCTATAATATTTCCACTTCACTCTAGTTTTAGGTATTGCCTTGAATTAAATCTTTTAAGTATTATTTAAATTAATTGACGTCACTGATCATACCGTTTTACTTTGAAAACTACTTTTGTATGGAATTCTTGTTATTGTTTTAGATTAATCAACTTTGTACTTTAAACAAGGATCTGAGGGAGCAGAAATACATCATTAGAATGAAGAAACATTATTTACTCACGTTTCCGATGTCTTGCCAGTTGCACATAGATTCTCGCAAGGATAAATTTTAGGCCTTACTTTCTTCTTTCTGTACGTAAACGGAATGCCTTCATCGATTCGAAAGGGAATGGTAGTGCCCTTTGCTGATGACATCACTTTCCAATAAAGAAATAGTTAATAGTAAAATATCAGACTTTTTAAGTTGGTTTCGTAATTACAAATTAATAGTAACGGAAGGAGAAAGGGATTTAATGTAGTTTTGCATGTCCAATAAACACTTTAACACTTTATTGAAAATGAATGATGCTTTTATCGGTAGGTTTTCTAATAATATCAGACGAATGCCGGAGCAAACATATGAGCCAGAGACCACAACTGATATTTTTTCATCCCTCTTTCCACTTCTCCCCTCACACACACTCTCTCTCTCATCTACACTTACATACACTACACAACCACATATGGCCGGAGATTAGGGCTTGTCCCAGCTTGGGCTGTTAACTGCTGCAGGAGATACCTCGAGGTGGAAACCCTCAAACCACTGAGTAGCTCGCCGCCGTGTAATGTGCGTAATACACGAAGAATTAGCTAACCTACGCGCGCACGCACGAGCACATGCACGAGCACACACACAACAATTTTCCGATTCACTCCACAAATAAACGTGAATGGAAGTTGGAAGTTGGAGCGGTGGGGTGGCTTGGAAGTTAGGGTAATTGCATGATCAGGTATGGGACACATGCCTGACAACATGGAAAGTGACGACCAGGGTCGACATAGGATGGTGGCGACGGTGACGACGGAGGAGACAACGGTGGAGGCGATGGCTTCCAGGGACGCGCCTTCTACTTCTGTATTCAGGTCCACATTCAGGTGAGGAAAGGATTTATTAGGTTGTTGCAGGTGAACTATCGTAGTATAATCAATAAAGAAATAGTGTTGGAATCTAGTTGATGCCTACGATCCCAACATAGTGATATGGACTTAGTCGTGGCTAACTGAAGAAATCGGATTATCTGAAATTTTTCTTTCGCATTATAAGATCTTTAGAAGGGATAGAAATGGTAGAGGGAGCGGAGTGTTTATTTGCGTCAAAGCAGGCATGAATATTAGATTAGATTAGGTCAGAAGAGAGTTTGAAATGATGGGAATAGAAATTAATACTTCAGGAACCCCATCATTGTTTGCAATAGGCCCCCGAGCGACGGACACGACATTTTAGATCGAATCATGAAGAGAAGTACACCAATACAGGAAAGCAAATGTAGACGGGCTTTAAGATGTTTTTAGGGAACAATACAACCGAGAACAATTTTCTAAGAACAGAGGGAGGCATGGAAGAAATATGGGGAGCGTTCAAAAATATTATATACGAAGCTTTGCGAAGGTTTGTTCCGTGCAAACTTAAAAAAAATAATCCTGATCCAGAATACTACAATGCAAGAATTAAGCGAATGGAGAGGACAACGAGAATGTCATTTAAGAACAGAAAACGCAGTAGCGAGCACATGAATATTTTTCGAAATCATTCAAAAGAATTGCAGCGAGAAATGAAAGTTGCTCAGGAGGCATATTTAAAGAATATACAAGATGGGAAGGGGAATAACTGGAGAGTATTTTATATGTTCGTAGAAGGAAGGGAAATAAAGAGGATATCCCAGTTGTTCGTGAAAATGGAAACTGACTCATTACTGACGATGGGGCAAAAGCTAAGGCGTTTAATAAGTATTTCAGTTCCGTTTTCAAAACCAGTACTAACCATCCACTAATTCAAAGATATTCGGTTAAAAATCAGTTTAATATTAAAGTTAACGTTCAACGAAATAAATTAAAATATATGAAAACTGGTAAGTCAAGGGATCCAGACGACATTTCTACGGAAATAATGAAACTAGGAGATGCAATATTACCGTCCCTAATTAGAATATTTGATGTATTCATGAACAATTGAAAAGTACCTGAAGATTGGAAATTAACTTTTGTCGTACCAATTTTAAAAAGTGGTGACAAAACTATATAAAGTCTTACGTCAGAGGTCTACAAACTTGGTGGAGCATGTAGTCGCGAGTTACATTAAGCAAGAATGGGAAATCAAAAAATGGCGCAATGGTGGTCAACACGGATTCAGAAGTGGTTACTCCTGCGAATGTCAGGTATTCACACTATATCAGGATCTAGCAGATGAAATGGACTCCAGCGGGAGAGTATATGGTGTAAGGAGAGGTGACGTATATTGAAGGAAGAAGTGTTGGTGAAAATCATTTCTTTTTTCATAACTTAAGTATCCCAGACGACCATAAGAACAAGATAATATTATTAACAATAATTTAATTTGAGATGAGTAATTTTTAAATTCTGTTACAATTCGTAACAATGTTATGTTTTACAGTACCTACAGGCGTCGTATGTTTGAGTAATTCTTTTTCAATCTAGTCATTCGTCAGCCATAGTCCGTCAATGCGTTTTATCCCTTCGGCCAGCAGTTCGGCGCCGTTAGATCCCGGGGTTCCCAGACGGTCACCCAACCAGTAACATGCGAGGTCTCCAATTTCTTAACCTCCGGAACTTATTGGAGCGTAGTTAAGGAATTCGGCTAGCGACGCCGGGGATTAGAATTTGGGATGAGTGTCATTGCGCGCGTGTGAAATCCTCAAAGATAAAGAAAACAGAGATGTGCTCGCATATTCACCTCTAACTGACTTCGAAAATGATTTCAATTTTTTTTAAAAATTCTTAGAAGTTCTCATTAGGTTAAATTTCAGGAAAAAATATTAATATCAAACTAACTTTTACAGATTCATTGATTTTCATCAATGAATCCGAGTTGATAATTAAAATTTAATTAATTATATTCTGAATTACTCATTTAATATGTTTCAATTTTTTCACTTATTATGAGCAAAGAAAGTATGTGCAAAACACCTTTTTTATTCTAGTTTGGTCATTGGCCCTCTGCAGTCAAATAAGAGAGACACATTAATAATATTTATGTACAAAAATCATTTGAGAACAGAATAAACAGAAATTTAGTTTTTGAGACAAGACAATACAGTAGTTAGTAATGGGAAAAGACTCATAGAAATGGGATACAAAAATTCTCTTGGTAACTTTCTTTTTAATAGTTTGCGATGGGGATTTTGCTTACCTATGTGAAAGTGAATAGCTGCAGGGATCTTTAATGTTTTGGAAAAGAATTTTGCGGATAAGAGGGAGAAATGGACAGAGATTGTTGTAATGCCAAGTTTATTATGTAACTGCGCATTCGGAATGTACCAGGGAGCTTTTCTGATGGTGCGTAGGAATCTATTTTAACAAATGTGGATTTTGTTGATGTTTGTTTTGGTTGAGGTAGCCAAGAGAGGGGAAGCATATGAAAGCATGGGTGATATGATTGCTTTTTGGAGGGGAATAGCAACATGAAATTATAGGGGGGTTGAGAATCGAATATAATTGATGGACTACTAGTCGCTAGCGATATTCGATGTTTTATATTTTGCGGCCATGTAAGCCTTTTATCGAACAGAACTCGCAGATATTTGACAGTTTTGTTGGGAGGGAGCCAGGTGATGTTTTGTGATTGGTATGTGAGATTTGGAGGGACATCTGGTCTACGAAGGGTAAATATTTTTGACTGACTTTTATTAGGATTTATTTCAATGTGCCATTTCTTTGCCCAGTTGGAAAACAATGTGAGGTTATGCTGCAGATCATTCAGGGCAGATTGAAGATTGCTATTTGAGGAGTAAAGTACTGCTCAAATAGCAATCTCCACTCCAATACTCCAAAAAGTCAGCAAATAGAGCTATTGCAGTATTTTTAGTGATTGGTATATCCGAAGTGTAGACATTAAATTAAGTGGGGGAGAGGTGGATCCTTGAGGTACTCCAGCTCTGATGGTGAAAGGGGTGGAGAGAGCCCCTCCCCGGGAAGACGTACAGAAAATGTTCCGTTGGAAAGAAAACTTTCAATGATGCGTGAAAGATAGTGGAGTACCTAAATTGCAGAGTTTCAAAATTAACCCTGGGTGCCAGACGGTATCGAAAACTTTAGCTACATCTAGGAAAACTGCAGCGGTATGCTGATGGTCATGAAATCCTTCGATGATATCTTCAGTTAGACATAAGATTTAAAGATACGTGGACAAAAGGGGTTGGAATCCAAACTGATGGGGTGGTGCGGCATTGACTGTGCTGAGATATGAATTTTCCCTAGAAAGTATACATTTTTCAAATAGCTTTCCCATTGTGGGTAGCAAACTAATCGGGCGAGCTAGTTGGTTGATTCTAAGCTTTCCATGGCTTTAGAATGGGCATAACGCGGGCGTGTTTCCATTTATCAGAGAAGTACCTTTGTCTCAAAGCGGCATTAAATATTGCTGTAATATGTACTATTACTTTTGAGGGAAGCCGTTTAAAAAAATAATATTAGATCATGGCTATCTGTTAATTTCGCGGTTATTAATGAAAGATATTTGATGATTTCGGACGGTGAAATAAATTTAGGGCATTCAGGAACCGTTATTTCTGGTCGTGCAATTTCTTCTTCTATATGATTATCGTGGTGCCAATTCCGAAACTCCGAGTAGAGTAAGAAGTAAAGGTTGATGCAAAATAATTACCCAATATATCGCATTTATTGGTAGGATAAGATGCTTCTTCAGATTGAGTAACAAGGGTAGGTAGATTGGTAGGTTTGCGCAAAAGGCGTCGGATTATGTTCCACATAAATGATCAGATGGGTTTGCCGTTTGAGTTTGAAGATGAATCTTTTGCGCGTGGATAGACGCCAAAAGTTGTTTTACAATTTTAGTTAGGAGGTTTAAATACGATTTTAAGAGAGGAGATCGATGTCTCAACCAGTGATTACAAATATATATTTTATACTCGATCAGTTTCTTCACTACTTGTGGTATTGCTGGAAGCGAAGTGCGTTGATGGGCTGTGGGGGCCGTTAAGTCGAGGGCATTTAATAAAGTATGAGTAAGTAAGTCAATGGCGCTGTCGACCTCTTGCGTAGTACGGAGTAATGACAACGGAGGTAGAAGATGTGCAACTAACATCTGATAATATGGCCAGATGACATTTCGTAAATGATAAGGCTGAGTGGGGCGAATTTCTTCTGGGATTGTCGGGTGAGAAAACTACGGGGCGATGATCAGATTGCAGGGCGATATGAGACTCGACTTGACTGTGACAACTTAAGTTGTTGAAATCCCCGAAATCTAGTATATCAGCTTGCACTGACGCGCAGTAGGGATAGTAGCTGGGTGTATCAGGAGCGTGCACAGCCAAATTTAATAATTCTATGTCAGCTAGCAACATATTATTACTAGCAGGTGAGTCTACTTCCTCAAGCAACGTGTTTAGAATTCCAATCACCGATCACTAATGTTGGATGACGGGAGGAAAATGAGGTATTAACATCACCTGATATATATGCCACGCATAATAGATGCAAGTGGCCATAAAGATGGAAAAAAAGTTGTGCATACCAATTAAGAAAGGTTTCCCAATGGCCCAAAGCTTATAAATCGTAGTTTAACTAATTATACAACAACTTTTAGCCTGAGCATCCATCAATAATTTGAAAAAAAGATCGATTCGATTAAATCGGTATAGAGTTTACATATTTTTTAAAAAACACTGATAAGTGCCCCCTCTCCTTACTCTATCCCACTGCAGTCGCCAAGAGATCATCAGGAAAAAACACACATTGAATCGCAATCAACACATCCTTAAAAGAGAAATGATTGAAAATTGTATGCATCTTGTTAATTACAGGAAAGATACATGCCGGTTGGACGTACGGGCAGAAAAGGAGGATCAAAATACCTGGTCGTTTGGTCATCAGGCGAGTCGACTCTGCTAAGAACAGCCAAATCTGCGCTTCAGCGTTGGT
>BOPP01000508.1:5000-23830 GCA_017312745.1 Gryllus bimaculatus | reverse complement strand
CACAGCCGCGCCCAGCACGCTCGCAAGTAGCCCCAGCCCCTGCGCCGTCCCCCGGGCACCGCCACTGCGCGGCAGGTAGCCCCTCACCCAGCGGCCGATAGCCGCCCGCCACAGTTCTGTTGTGACCATCCT
Organism: Gryllus bimaculatus; assembly: GCA_017312745.1. Lineage (NCBI taxonomy): Eukaryota > Metazoa > Arthropoda > Insecta > Orthoptera > Gryllidae > Gryllus > Gryllus bimaculatus. Next base: position 23,698 of record BOPP01000508.1, on the reverse strand, counting down.
GCAGCAGGTAGAAAACACGTCCGCTCGGCTCGGCGTCTGGAGTGAGACCGCCATTTCGAAAGTATTATTTATATTTGTAGGGAGCTGATGATGTGTTACGGAATTTTTTACTAATATGGCGACCACTGCTTAACCGTTTTCGCGGTCGGTCATAGCGATATAAAACATAACTGGGAATATAATTTTTCAGCGAAGGGCAAAGATGGGTTTCCTGAATGCAAGCTACTTGTATTTTATTATTATGCAAAAAATGGGCTAGCATATGAATTTTAGGTTTAACACCGTTTGCATTCCATGAAATAAGACGGAGTGAGGAATGTGTGGCACTACTTGAAACGCATGGTTTATGGATAATATAATTTTATTGATCGAAGGATGGAGTTTGTAAGAGGAAGAATAATTTGACTTAGGAGTTTGCAGAAGAAGAATTCTACCTGTTGGGAAATAAATTGTTTCAACTGGAATAGCTGCCCAATTGGCCGGTGTATGGACTGTTTGAAAACATCTGAATATAGCGGCATTTGGATTGGGAATGATGGCTGTGGGGGAATATGGTTCTTGCATTCTGAGCGCGGAAGGGAAAGGATGAGGATAGGTTACAGGAGGAGCCGTTGGAGGAGTTAATGAACATGGGTGATGGGATATCGCTGGTTGTGCGAATTGTTGTTGGATGGGGTAGCGGGATGGGAGGGATTTTCTATGAAGAATTTTTTGATAAATTTCACAGTCGCGACTAGAGGACCGATGAGCCTTTCCGCAGAGTGAACATTTGGTATCAGTACTGGAACATTCGGCCGTGGCAGCTTTTTGTGTGTCCTAATATCTCACAACCTCGACGCTGCACTGGTCCGGGTCTATGACAACACTCTTCAAACGTGATTATGGCATTGAACAGTTCTTTTAGTTCATATATTGCCTGCGCTTTGATGATTTCGTAAGAGTAACTGCACATAAAGGCCAAGGTTTATGATTATAGTCAGTCAGTCTGATACCCGTTATTACTGGTAAATTTTTGTTTACTAGTTCTTGATGTATTTCTTCCTCAGTATAGGATGTTGGGACATTTCGTAGCACCACAGAAATAGTAGTTTTTGTCGGGTCCCTGTAGGTATGATAGTAGAACCCTTTCGTTGACAAGGGCTTACGAAGTAAAGTCTTCGCCTGTACTTGTTCTGATTTCAGTAAAAGGTCCTCTGATATTAGTAACAAAATGTTCATGTTTAAGCAATTCTTTAATTTTTTGAAAGAGTTCCGTATGAGCAGGTAGATCGTGAATCATGATTGGAGGTATCTTGTTTGGTTGTGAGGAAGGAGAATCGTTGTTTGAGGCACCTTGCCGTGAGACAGGGTCGGGATCAAGAGTAGAAAATCTATTGCCGGTTGAGATGTTGTGCATTTGCACTATAAGGTATGGTGCTTGACCCCTGTGCATTCGAAGCTTGGTTATTCCCTGCATCTTGCAATCTGGGGCGGAGATGAGAGGGAGAGAGTATGAGAAGGAGAATGTGCAGTACTTATCTGTGGAGACGGTTGAGAATATCCCACGGGTGGTGTAGACAGCTGCGTAAAGGTTGAATTTGCAGGTTCGCTCGCTTCATATAGCTGATACTGTTGCTGTTGCTGCTGTTGATGTAGGTCATTAATTAGATGCGGTTCCGAATGATAGTCGTTACGTGCGTGTAGAACTGACGACACCACAACTGATAGCGGAGGAAATGATACATTCTAGTTTTCTCCCATTGTTGGATTAAACATTAAACAAAGATCGCACCAAGTGGCCCTAGAGGGCCGGTCGCCGGGACGACAACACTTCGTGCTCATATTTCTAGTAACCAACACTTATTAAAATGCACTTATCTGCACTGAGATATTTAAACAAGTCACTCGCTTGCTGAACGGTCGTAACACGGCCCCGCTGGGGCACTGCTTATCACTGGTCTGGTCACAGTCGAGGTACTGCGGAACTAAAAGCAGCGGACGAGGTGTGCAATGTTCGGTAGCAGAAATCACAAAACACCTACGGAAGTTAGTAAGCTTATTTAAATTCTCGCTTCAGCTGCGGGCCAGAGCAGTCGCTCCGCTAACAGCAGCTAGAATCGTTAAGTGTGTAAGTGCCATTCAACATCACTCCGAACATTAGGAAGAGTGGTGAATTTGTGTTCGAAATAGTGTTGAGTGGTCATAATTATTTACTATTAGTGCTTTAGTTGAATGAACAACAATGATTTATCCAGCACAGGGCGAATGGTCAGTGAAGCTCTAAATTCGTTATATCATTCGGAAGAGTCATGTGGTTCCCGACGAAGGCAACGTGAATCTAACGGACAGCATGTAATTCACCGAAATACTGCCTCAACGTCAACACATTGCAAGCAACAACATCCAATTCGGGGCCTGATCATCAGCCCAGCCCGAGGACCGAATGCATTCACAACAGTCAGATGCATCAGCCCTACCGCATCATAACAAGGTAATGTCACAAGGAAAGCGTGCCAGCGATAACGACAGCAATAACAGACACCTTGAACGTGTAACCATAGACAGTCAGCCTCCGACAGGGTCGAACCTACAAAGTCAATACAATGTAGAAATCAAAAACAGATTTAGGTGGCTTAACGAAGAGATCCCAGATGATCTAAGTGGCGAAAATAAAATCCCACCAATTTTTGTTACTAATTTTGAAAATCAAGTTTCTCTCGGGAATGAAATAAAATTTAACATCTCATCCAACTGTCACTACAGAATTCAACAATCAAAAGATTCGAATCCAATTCCAAGTCCAATCAGTGACCGACTTCCGAAAAGCAGTTAAATATTTCTTGGCCACCAAAAAACAATTTCACACGTATTTTGATAAAATTAGTAAAAAATACTCAATAGTGATCAAAAATATCCATCCTTCAATCACAGAAAATGGAGCATTATCCAAAATCAATAACAAATTCAATTCTGCTACAAAAGTTAGTCGTCTATGTAAAGACAATTCTCCCGTCCCAGTAGTGGCAGTAGACCGATGGAACTCACAAAATTGAGAATGTGTTAGAAATAAAACCAATAGGCAATTGGCAATAAAACAAATAGGCACATTGTGAAATCAGAAAGAAGAAAGATAACCAAGGGCCCCCTACAATGATACCGGTGTTTAGACTGTGGACACAATAAAAATAATTGCAATCGTACAATTTCATGTGATTTTTTGTACAGGTGATCACCTATCAGCGAACTGTGACCACAACAACTACCCAGGCTCCCAATCCCTGTCACTCAGTTTGTAACCTATCACATCATTAATTTTATAAATGCATTAATACCAACAGTTATACAGAATATACAACAATCAATTGCTATGTCATTTAGCAACAATTATGGATCACCATAATGATATAACTATATTAAATTGGAATGCCAATGGCATTATTAACAAAAAAGCCGAATTACAACACTTCGTTCATGCTAACAGAATTGATATAGGATGCATCCCAGAAGCACATCTCAACCAAGAATCCTCATTATTTATTCAGGGATACACAACAATCAGAGCAAACAGACAAAACTCGAAATGTGGAGGAGTATTAATAAAATGCAGTATACCACATTACCAGATTACTCTACCACACACGCCCGGACTGGAAACAGCAGCAATAAATGTAAAGTATGATTATAATAGAATAATAACAATTGCAACTGCTTACAAGCATTCAAATATAAAAATCGATAATAGCAACATCTCCATATTATTACAACTACCAAATCCATTGATTATTGCAGGTGATCTAAACTCTTAACACTTCTCATGGAGATGTCGGGCTACGAATCCCGCTGGTGAATACTTATACAACATAAAAAGGAACCTGAATCTCAACATATCACCAACCGAACCCACTTATTTCCCATATGATCCAAACAAAAGTCCAGACATACTCGACATAGCAGTCACAAATAATAAAACTCAATTCATTTCAACAACGCACCATGAACTAGAATCAGAGCACTTACCAGTAATAATATCAACTCGCGTAGAAAAGCCTCCCTTAACACCCCCACCCCTTTTAAATACTTATAACATTAATTGGAAGTATTTTAAAGGTTCTATAAATAAATTCATAAATACCTCCATTTCACAACCCGAACTTTCACCACGAAATTAACCAAGCCATCATGACCCTCAACAATATAATAATTAGTAATATTAACAACAATCATATTGAAAAAAGCTTAGATGTTAACAAAATTATGCACAAACTAATATAATAAAAAATAATGCCCAACTAATATAATTAACTTAATCCGAATAAAAAAATAAAACAAGAAGAGTTTGGAATTCCCTAAGAATTCCCTTCTTTATAAAAAGAATTAAATATGTTAAATAATATTTGTAAAACGGTTCTAAACAGATATAAACAATAACAATACAATTCCTATCAACAGCTTAAATACTAAAAACCCCTCTCTATGGCAGTTTACTAAGAAACTCTTAAAAAAAAGAACAAGTATTCCCCCATTAGCAACCAGTGATGGTAAAATCTACTCCCCAATAGAAAAAGCTGAAGTACTGGCCTCCCACTTTGTTGACACTTTCACCCCCAATAACTCCCTCAAAGATCTGAAAAACGACGAAATTATGTCTGTTCAATGCTCCCTAATATGATGTTCCCCACCAATTACAAGTCATATCCCCTAAAGAAATAAGAAAAATAATAAAGGATATGACAAATAAAAAAGCACCAGGTCACGATCGTATTAACACAATAATTTTAAAAATCCTACCAGAGAAAGCCATTACTTTTCTAAATAACATTTACAAGTCTGTATTGAGAACAGGATATTTTCCTCAAAAATGGAAACAGTCAGTCATTCACTACATAGTAACACCAAACAAGAATCACTCAAAAGTAGAGAATTACAGACCTATCAGACTGCTACCTATAATGTCAAAAATCTTCGAGAAATTAATACTCATCAGATTGAACAAACATATCAAGAAAACAAACAGTATACCACAGCACCAGTTTGGCTTCAAGTCTTCTACCTCTTACCACCCACCAACTACTAAGGCTTACGAAACACATTCACGCCATTCTAAAAGGGACAACATACCAACGGTGCATTCGTAGACATTTCGCAAGCATTCGACAGAATATGGCATCCAGCTCTCTATATTAAATTAATTTCAATAGGTACACCCAAATATCAAGTATTTGTTATCCTTAGCTATATAACAAATAGAACATTTTCAGTTTCAGTCGAAGGCCACTGCACCAATCCAAGGAAAATTTCTGCTGGGGTGCCCCAAGGTTAACCACTTTCCCCCACGTTGTTCAATTTATACACAGCAGATATTACTACTTCAGCACATGTAAACACCGCCCAATTTGCCGGTGACACTGCACTGTATATCTCAGAGAACTCTTTAATAACTCTTCAAACACAGCTTCAGAATCACGCAGGCAACTAGGCAACCCTGCTAGGCAACGCTGATGTTGACATCTTTAAATAAACAATTTAATTGCTTAGTAAATCGTGCTGCAGTATGATATCAGTTTATTCAGTATTATCGTATTTTAAAAAATTGCGAAAACCTACGAACAGTATTGCCCTGTTAAGAACTTATTAAACATGAATTTCAAGTGAATATGGAGAAAATAAAACTGTGAGTAATGCTAGAGAATGAATGAATGTTCTTATATTCTACTTCGCATTTTTTCTGTCTTACGTAAGTGTACAAACACAGATTTTCAAATGAATGTGTTTCACAACTTATTCTTAATAAACTTAACACTTTATTCACATAAACGTACTAAATAGTCCTCTTTTAATGGTAGATTCGCATGCAACGCTAGATTGGCATACAGAACAATTAATAGAGCAAGTGCAGAAGTAGCAATAATCACAAATTAGATTGAGTTTGTGAGGTTTTAATCTCTTAAAAAATTAGAGGAGAAAAATATGGAAGTATTAAGCAAGTTTGATGAATTAAATGTAGCTGTAAAAGATGTTGCGCCAGATAATAATTCGACAATAATTCGGACTTTAGTCGGTTAAAGTGCACATTAGCCAGCACAAGGTGAATAGGTTAGGTAAAGTACGTTAAGGAGACGAGGAATAAGGGATTTCATGTGATAAACAGGAATCATATCGCCGCTGGAAAGTTTCTTACGTTAGTTTGAGGCAATGGCTAGTGTCTCACAAGTTTAGGAATGGCCGAGTGGAATTGAAATGATCCGTATATTCTCATTCATATAGCATTATCTAAATATTCATATTTAGATATTTATTTAATTATATTTCAGCCTTTGTGTGCTAAAACAATAGGATGACAAATTAATGGCATAAACGATTGCTACCTGCTTACCACAGCTCAACCGAGCCCGTGGCCGCTAAGTTGGGATGCTGTCGCATAGACTGACAAGAATATTTGATCAACAACGCATTCCACGTTACGTGTGTTTTCTGTATTTTCTAAAATATCTTTCTTAATGCTTTGTACACATTTCTTCAACATATATTTCTATCGATTATGGAGAATACATTTTAATTAGTGGTTGATACAAAATAAATATAGGTAATATATCACAATTTTTGCCACTGGCTGTGTATAATGAAAAACACATTAATATGATAATTATTATACTCAACTCGTAAAGGGTGTTGTAGTTTTCCAGGTCGGTGTTTCTATCGCTTTGTTGACAGCTTGTGCTTGCTGAGTATCTCGTTTAGTCTCTGGAAAGCTCTAATTATTTGCACGGACACGAGACGAGTGAAGTACCGTAATGGATACCAAGTGACCCATACATCGTCGAGAGACGTGTTCTCCATTGCATCCGAGCGCCCCGAGCACCGTTGAGGAGTTTCACGGCCCGCTGTTGGCCAATGTCAAGTGAAGTTCGTATCCACGGCGACCCATCCAGGTGTCCCGCCCCCCTCTACCATCTTCTGAGACTCCATGTTGCCGCGTCGAGTCATCTTCGGGAATCGATGTTTCCATCGTAACGGTGGCGTTGAACGGATGCTGGTGTAGCGCACACGCCGGGACTGCGCGTCCCATTATCTTCCATCGATCTTAGCCATTTACTGAATACTATCATATACCGGTTTTCATGGATGTGGATGCGAGCTAGAGCTATAAACACATTAGAGACATAAAAGTGTTTGAATATCACGCATAAAACTTCAAAATCACTTACAGGAACATAACTAACATTAATATGACGTAAAAGATAAACAAGAAGATAATATATTTATATACAAATGGAGAATCTCTCCTTTTAATTAAATATTAAATTATGAAAACTCATTATCACAGGTAACTTCCATTTTGGTAATCTCGTCGCTTGAATATATAAAATTTATTTGTCGTAGTAAAATATACACCATAAATATTAGTGTATTTTCTATTTCATGATGTTTAGTTTTTATTTATTTAAAATTACTATTTTCACTAATTAGTTCATTTATCACTACTATTTTATTTTTTAATGTTTAAAAAAATTCTTTATGATTTATTCTTGAGGGCCGTACTCAAATATTTTTATTGAAAGCACTTGCATTGAATGCTATTTATCACAGACAAAAATGTTCTGTATCTGTTGAAAGGTAAGCTATGAAGGTATCTGAAAACACAGACCTAAGATGTAACCTTGAGAAATATTAGTGCGCTTTCAATAGGAGGCGCTGTCGTCAACAACCCTTTCTTCAGCAACTTTCACCCTCCAGAATATTGCGGATCATGTGACACTGGAGAACTGATATTCCCACTGTAAGGACGTTGCGAAAGCAGGCGCACAGGAACGCTTAGAGGCACAATGGCATTCTTCGGAACGCTCAACCCACTAGCATGGCGGTCAGTGGCGCAGACCAAAGCAGTTACGCAACAGCAAATATATATGTGAGTTATCTTTATATCGTTTCAGCACACAGAATCCGTAACTAGGTGTTTCTCACTCCCTTTTCAATCTTGCGTCCCTTTGCGAAACGGACGTTTATTGATTTTTGCTTCTTGGAGCCATGTCTATCAACACTGTCATGTCCAGAATCTACGAGACGTATCGCTACGCGGTAGCAGAACAGCGATTCTTACCATCATTATGAATAAGAAGAAATGTAAGATCCGTCTGTCCATTTCCCGAATAGTTCAGGAGACCAAACGTGACAGCTGACAGACCAAAGTGGTAGCATTCCAACTCGACGATTAGGTTTACGCAGGTTCAATTCCTGATTAAAAATATTTTTAATCCAAGGTTTGGCATGAACTTGAGTTGGAAACTATGCGTTTCACAAATAGGTCGGGAATCAGCATGAAAAACCACGTATCTCAAAGCTAAAACTTTTTGATAAGTTAGCCATTATTATGAAGTATAGGAAAACCCAAGTATAGCGGCCTGTAGGTGTCGGCGTTGCATTGCACAATTTCTTGCATATGTCAAAAATAAACTACTCACTCGGGGAATGCGCACACATCTACTTTTTGTTGTACATTTTTCATTTCAAAGTGTACAGGAGTTGAATACTATACTGATGTGGCGTCTCAAACTGCCCACCGTATTGAATTGAAAGTGTTAGTTTTATTCCCTCTTGGATTACGAGTTCAAAACTAATTTTTTACTTTGGTAGACAATTCTTTACGAATGGTAGACATTTCTGTTTCATGGCCGATTATGACCACGCCATACCCTTTTGGTGTCTCTTTGTAGCCGCCATTCTGATTGATAGGTGTTCGAACTGTTCCTAGGCCACGTACGTACGTCTCATGGGTAAAAGTGTCGTGGTACTTTTTCAGAACTCCATGGTCCATTTTGATAAATAGAGGGAATACCATACTGATACACGTCATTAAATAGCCGCCGTACTGAAACGCTAGTTCTTTTTTACATTTTCATAAAATCATTGGAAGCACTTGGTAAGCATTGAATAATATTAACATCAATAAAAAGTAAGTGAATGGTTTATTTGCAATGTTTTTGGCAATTTAGGATCAATATAGTTTATTAAAGGAATTACATTACTTAAAGGAAATACATTATTTAACACAGTATATTTAGATATTAAATTTATGTGTAATCTCTCTGACATTAATCATGAAAATTTTCTGTGTTTTTTATCTAAAATATTAGGATCAACAAAAACGTCTCTTTGCACGATCTTTTGCCTTAATTCCCGTGATTTCTCTGTCTCATATGTGGGGCAGACAAAACGTGCTCTCATCAAAGAATTAAAGAGCAAGTAAATAACGTGTATATATATATATATATATAATAATATATATATATTATATATATATATATAATGTGGTGTTATGGGATTTGTGCAACCCATAACACCACCGTTCATATGTGTGAAAGACACTATGCGATACAGCGTGGATAGCAGCGCAGAAAAGAGGTTCATAAAACACGCTGTATTGGATCCGTTGCCCGTACTAAACGAAAAGCAAACGTTGCAAAGCAATGTTTTCCCTTGTGAAGGCTGTGAGAGAGGGGGAAGCAGCCCCACACTGAGAATTTCCCCAGGCGCCGCGCGATAAATAACGCGAACCGCAAGCGTGAGCTCTCATTTCTTGCCACCACCGCGTTTATGAGTAAGCAGTTCTTTTACCACCGACCGTCAAGTAAGAAGCCCTCTTTACCACGATAGCCGAGTCAAGCACTTTTCGTTAAAAAAACATTAGGTATTGTTTGCCGCTGCCAACGCCTATAGGTAGGAGTATTCGGTGTCGAAACAGACGTTCTAGTTAGTCGCCGCGAGATAGTGAGATTAAGTAGTGTTCCTTTCAATTAACACACGGGAAGTAAAAAGTTACCCGTTGTTGAAAGAAACATTAAAATTTCTGGCTTAGTAAAGTAAAAGTAGCAACGAGCGAGGAACTTGCAACCCGAGTATTCCAGTGAAGTGATAGGGACCATTTCGCAAACGTTGGGCGTAGTCGGGGAGGCGCCCGGTAGAGACGAGAAGAAAAAGAGGCGAGGAATCCAGGCGCACGAGGAGAAGACGGAACAGCTGTGAGAAAGAACGAAGAGGACGCAAGAAGCAACGCAGATGCAGAGGCGTAATCCCGTTCTCTTTACGACGCAGAAGCTGGCGACCGGCGGCCAGTCGCGACCGATCGACCGCAGCCGACCACGCACGACCATCAAGGCCAAAAGTGGGAATGTCACGAGGTAACATTTTTACGGGCGCGGAAAATAGGTAAAGTTCAGGAGTCCGCAGGGAAAAAACTAGTATAGGAAGTGTTAAGAATTTGAGGACACGGGTGGAAACAAAATTGCACTATTAGAGTAGAAACATTTTTGATGCGTCATTGCCTGCATAAAAACATTCTACGTAGGAACATTTTTATTGCGGCCATTTTCAGACAGAGTTAAATTGTTAAATGAGGTAGTGCCACTTGCACACATTCTTTCTTTACATGTATTATTTTGTAGCAGGAGATGTAATGAATTTTTGATTTATGTGCAAATGTAAGAATAGCCCACAATTTAGATATGATTAATTTTCCAAAGGGAATTCCCCAGTGTAGTTTTAGGGTAATTATTTCAAGAGTATCAATTTTTGAAGTTAAATTATATGTTGTTCATTCATATGAGTGTGTGTGTAAAGTTTCTATGCTGTTTTTTTGAGTATTTCTTTGTACAAGTGTGATGTTCTATATTCTTGTTTTTTGTCATCAACTAATGCCACTATAAAGTTATGAGTAAATTATAGCTCGTTTAGCTGGTGCAATTGTGATGTTTTATTGTGTCAAGGGTTTCAAACCTTTCTCGCACCTGAAGATCTCTGCTCCCTAGATTTTAAGGCTCGCTTCACGACGCAAAATCTGATTAACCTGCTTACGTTATGCGTTGCTACTGTTGAAGATGGTAAGTTGTGTGGGGGGTAGGTGGGTTGGCTAGAATATAATATAATTATATTATATATATATATATATTATATATAATATATAATGTTGCTCTCAACGCCAAGGGGACGGGCGTGGACCTAGTCTCCGAGTTGCTTGCGCGTTAGTTGGTCCAGTGACTGAGTCAAAGTCTTATCAGAACCAACGAATCGTGGATTCGAGTAGCGCCTCGGGCATGGCTGTATTGTGTACGTCCATGTACCCCGTATCATAATAGTGTCATTCTCACAGTTTACCATACCGTTACACGCAATAGTGGTCGCTTATGAACTAGAAGTTGTTGCGGCCTACTTTATGTGAAAAAATCAAAGGGAAATGTGTGAGTATTATTAAAAGACTTTATTTGGAATACAAAACGTGGTTTTTATTCGTTTCCAAGAAGACGTTTTTGAAATACAGCTTTTGACCATATGGTCACGCTAGGTCTTTACTCGAATAAAATCGTTAAGTTTCAAAGAGCAAAGCTATTGAATTTTCAGTCTTATAAACATGAAATATCAACCAGAAATACTCGTAACAAACACTAGAAATATAATAATACATAAAAATAGTGAAAATAATAAATAGTATATAGTAAACAAAAATGAAAGGGATTAGCTCTAAGAGTGGTAATTTGCAAAAGAAGATATACAGAGACCAACGTGGCATTTTTTGCATTGTGTTCTTCCAACCGAAGGTCACATATCGCCAGCACAACGCTTTCTTTTTCCGTTGGGGACTGATTCAACATAGTGATCAACACCGTCATAGCTGACTCCTGAAAGTACTCTTCCACCTGTCTTCAATATAGAAGGACGTCCTGCCCCTTTGGGGGTGTTTTTATAAAGAGTCAAATATGTTTGAACTATTTCCCTTCTGAAATCTAATTGGGAAATGATGGACCCCTTGTTCTTCATTATTATCCATGAATTATGAACACATACGTCCACTACCCAAGTAAAGATGGGCCACCACCACTTTTTCCCTCTTATTCCTATTTTGTAGGTTCCAACATTGCCGCCCATTTGATACGTACCACCCATGAAATTGTTGTATTTTGCAATGTTATTTGGACGATCTACTTTTATAATTTTCCTTTGTGATCTGCAATAACGTTTATCAGGTGTCACAGGATTTACACTGTGTGTGGTGGTCGCGACAGTGAAAATGTTATCTATCCAGCGAGTGAGGTTTATTTCTTCTTTTACTCTGAATGCTGCCTCAAAAGTTCCTCTGGGCATCTTTTTCATCTCCTCTGGCTTTGAAATAGGGCAATCTTTTGGCACCCTGTTCTTACGTATTGTGCCTGTCCCTTCATACCCTCGACTTTTCAGATGACATAAGAGACTCATTCCCGTAAATAAATTGTCAGAGTATAGTCTGAAAGGCAGATGTTTTATGGAATTTGGAGTTTACTAAGTACCCTACATTGGTGTTTAGACACCAAGTCTTGTAACCAAAGCGAATAGGCTTTCCCCTGATGCACTGCTTACAACCATGCCAGCCAAAATATTCAATCACACTCTCATAATAGCATATTTCGCGTTGAGAAATGAAATGTCTAATAAACCGTTATTTTGCCATATCCATGAATGGTCGAAGTTTTGACATTTTGTCATATTTATTCAAATTGCTGTTCCTATATACTAAAATATTTCTCATGTCACTTGAAGGATCTCAAAAATATATTTTCCCGGGCAATTGAACATACCCAGACAAAATAAGAATGGAAATGAATTTCATTTCCTCCATAGTAATGCCTGGTAAAGGTAGGTTCCTCCAAAGAAGATAAATATTTGATTGTTGAACCAAATAATCGAACATTTCGAAGTCAAAAAAAGTTCGAAAGCTTCTGTGAATTGTGCATATAAGACACCTATATGCACTAAAATTAGGCTCTGGAAACAAAACATTATTTGCAGGGAAATCCTCGGGAGACCATTTACGTGAAACATAGTTTTCTTTCCGCGCAATGTCTTTGGTTTCTGCATTCTAATCATTTCTGAAGTGCATGGTTTATCATCTTCAGCAGTCTCCAATAACTTCTCCATTTGCCAGAACCGATTTAGCAGCTACTTGCAATTGTTTACTACTCAAATTGTCCAGTAAACCTGATAATTCATCTCCAGAATCTTCATCTGATTCCTCTCGCACCTCTGGGGGTTCCATAAATACCTCTGTTACATCTTCCTCCACATCTTCCAATAAATCTATTATTTCCTGCAAAGTCAGCGACCTGAAATTCAAAAGAAAACATAAGCTAACATTGTCTCGTGCCTAGCGTGACCATATGGTCACAACAGAATTTACCTTTGAATTCCTCCCTATGTAAACCAATTTACCATTTGAAGTTATATTTTATGACCCATACGTTCAACTAAAGGAATAAAACAGAAAAATTGAAGAGACATTTCTATTTCGTACAAAAAAAAGCTCACCTCTCATTACGCGCCATCATCTCAGCACCTCACCTAAAACACCACCTGAAAGCTGTGCACGTAAACAAATGAAAGTCGACAAAAACGCAATAATACCAACATTGATAAGTAAATTAAAGTTTTAGATATCAATTATTTTGCGTTTAAGTTTAATACACAATATGTTGAAAACACCAGAAGCCAGAAAGCGGTATGTTGTGCAGCGCGACCATATGGTCACGCTAGGTCATAATGGGTAAATAACAAAAAAAGGTCTAATCTGAACTAATGCGATCGATAATTCTTTTGCATAGGCGTAGCCAACGACCGTTTTGCCCCATTGCAGCAAAACTACACTACGAACAATTATATTTCGGTAGAATATCGATAGACAAAAACATAAAATGTATTTATCTATTTGTGTCAATACTGAAATAAAAACAGTAAGTATTAAAGTGAATATCCCAACCAAATAATACGGTTAAGTGTTCAAAATGTTATCATATCCCTCTAGAGGGACATATCAGCAGATCCATTGTAACTACTGAACAATGAGGCAAATGGTGAATTATACCCAACACAAGTTAATTCGCAATTCACACACGAAAACAAAATGGCAGATCTACAGCAGCAATATCAACCTCCTCTTACACCAAAATCAAGAACATTTGCATCAAGAACATTTTAACAAATTAGAACAACAAAACAAAATACTACAACAGTTTCATCATATACGGACCGACCCAACAAACAGCTTGGAGGAAGCAGCACATGTTCTACAAATACAAGTGGCAATTGCACAGTCGGCCGAAAACCTTCAAACTGCAGAAGATCAGCAGAAAACATCAGTGAACTTCATCTGTCAACAAATACACAGCATCCACTCACCAAAAGTAGTAGAAAGTTAAAGTTAAGGTAAAAGAAAACCACAAGGCCCACATCATTGTAAAAAATGCTTTATTTATGGACACACAAAAAATTATTGCACAATGCCCCCAAAATGTGGATACTGTGCAGAACATAATTGGACAAAAGACTGTGAATTATTACAATCCACAAACCCACCTCCCCCAGTTTGTACTCTATATAAAGAAAACTATGTGGCTACTTCTAAACAATGTAAGTATTTTCCAAAAAGTAAGTGAATCCAACAATGAAACAAATTCAATACCCAAATTCAAACCTTACAATCACAAAACGATTATGGAAACAAAACTTACAAACATTCTCACAACAATGGAACATAAATCAAAACCCATTACTTTCACAAATAGCATTTAATAACAATCAAAAGATACATACCACCTGGCAAAAATACAGAAGCCCAGACTTAAAGTAAATGCTAAATAAACTAACACACAAAGAAAAAAGAGCTTTAGACGAACACAGAATGTCACAATATAAAAATTTCATTAAAAAATAAATCCTAAAGTCGGCAATTTATGGCAGGTTTCAAAAGAAATATTGAAAGAAACAACAATTATACCAGAGTTAAAGAAATTAGATAAAACAGTTACAACAACAAAAGAAAAATGTGAAATACTAGCTGACCATTTCCAAGAAACATTTGCTCTAAATACAACTTCAAACAATAACTATACAAACCGAATCAATAACTGTGAAGTAACAACAGCCCACCGTATCACCAAATGAAACATACCAACACCTACCTAAGCAAATATCAGCTGGAATAGACCAAATACCAACCATGTTTTTACCAAAACTAAATAAGAAAGCTATTAGCTACTAACAGCAATATTCAACTCAATGTTAAGAATAGAGTACACTACAAAATGGAAACACTCAATAGTAATTCTGATACCAAAACCAGGTAAAAACCCAGCCTCTACAGAAAACTATAGACCTATAAGTCTAATCCCTATCATAGCCAAAGGAATGGCAAAACTAATTATAAAGAGACTTCTTTTTTTTAAATTTGTTGCACCTTCAATTCACGTTTCCAAGTCCCCGGGAAAGTGGAGCACTTTGCGCTATCGGAGTAATCCTCCGTTAATATTTCAATGTCACATCCGTCACGACTCGTCAGTTGTAAAGAGGACCGCCACGTAGCATCTCCGCGTACGCGCCTCCTACTACGCGCCCCTGCGTCATTACTCAGCGGCCAGAATTGGGAAGGAATTAGGATTGGGGGAGGGTTTAGGACACTTCACAGGGTTTGGAGTAGCCCCTGTTACGCATGCAAACTCCTATTGTCGTAACATGTTTCACACGAGGTTCTACGGGGATTCATCGGAAATCGAACCCGGACCACCACTGGTGAAACGCAAGTGACTTCGCCACTGAGCCACGAGAGCATTACATACTCTGGCTTCTGAAATACATTAATGAAATATCATACTTTTTCAATTTGGATTTAAATAAAAACACTCGACACCACACTAAGTTTAAGAATTACAGAACTAATATATACAAATTTTGACTAAAAAAGCACATCTTGGCAGTATTTCTGGACGAAACCCAAGCTTTTGACAGAGTTTGACGAGGGATTTATATTTAAATTACAAGAAACAGGCTTATCTCTTTGCTAGGTCAAAATAATACAAAGCTTCATAAAAGAGTTTTTTTAGTGAGAATAAACAGAAGGGGCACAACAAGGCAACCCATTATCAGCAACTTTGTTAAACATATTCACAGCAGATTTCCCAACGACTCAAAACACAACAATATAGCTATTTACTAATGACAGTGCAATACTAACCTCTAACAAGTTTCTAAAAACAGCCACAAAAAATCTACAACAAGAACTAAACGAAGTAAACCAATGGGCAGACTAAACCCTAATAAATGTTTAGCAAAAATATTCCCACTATGCCCAATAACCACTACTCCCAAACCTCTAAAGCTATTTGATAAAACACTCGACTGGTTACCAAAAAACAAATCTATCAAATATCAGGGAATATTAATGCACACTAAACTAACATGGGCAAATCATATAAATGACAAAATCATGCAAACAAACGGAAGACTACATAAATTGTACCCGTTAATTAACAGAAAAAACGCTCTCAAAACAAAATGTACACTAGTCCTAGTCAAATTTACAGAGCAATAGTTCTTCCCAATATAATGTGTGCATGCCCAATATGGTACAATATCTCTGCGACTAATATAAAGAAAATACAAGCCTTCTAAAATAAAATCTTACGTATGGCTGTAAATACCCTCCAGTTCATTAGAAACACTCAATTACACGAACAATTAAAAGCTGAAACTATCCATCAAATAATGCTGAAACTTTCACATTACTTTTTCATATATTTACATAATATACCAGCATCTGGCCGTTACAACCTTGGTTCATCAGCAACATCAGCAAAAAAAGATTTCCATATGACAAATATTTAATACAATTTGCTGACCCTCCTTATACCTTTCAGAATTGGAATAAACGATGCAAGGAATAATCAACAAATTTACTGGAAAAACAACAAACAATAATGAGTAATTTGTAGGCTTCCCTTCTTCTATTTATCTAAAGAATAACTGTTTTTTAAGAATGTTACCCTTTGTCCCACTGTTGATCCCAGTGTTTTATTTACTACATATTTTTTATTCATACTTGTTTTATTCCATAATTTCGTCTGTGATTACTGTGGAATATTTTATACTTTCATTCCAAACAATATTACGAAAATTTGTTTTCATTTACAGACACGAATATTAATTTTTTGTACACATCTGACGATGCGTATAAATATTATGCGGAACGGTGCTGCGGTATTTTATGAAAAATAAGTTGTTTTTTTTCAAAAACATGTACAATAATTGACCAAAATGAAAACTAGAGGTGCCAAAACAGCACATACTTTCTCGTCCGTAATTTCACGCAAAATTACGCGAAAAGTACTAAAATTTTCGAAACAAAGTACATGACCTTATTTCAAAATCTATCTTTAAGGAATTGATTTCATTGAGGGGAGAATCGATATCTTTAATATTTTCATTGTAGGAAGACACCAAAAAAAGTCTGAACTTTTGAAATTTTCAAAAAATCAGGTTTTTCAACGATCATGAGAACTACACCACTGTCTTAAACTCACTCTCTTAAATGTCTACACACTCACGGCAAAAGGAGAAGCCCTCATTGGTGTAGTGTCTGTTCAAATGGAGCTATTTCCACTTCAGAAGAAAACATTTCATCCCCTCGTGCGATGGCAACGCATGGATACTTTCGAAAGTCACATCCAGTTCTCTTTATTACGCAGTTGAATACCCTCCATGTTTTGTAAT
The DNA here is from genome assembly GCA_017312745.1 of Gryllus bimaculatus. Taxonomy (NCBI): domain Eukaryota; kingdom Metazoa; phylum Arthropoda; class Insecta; order Orthoptera; family Gryllidae; genus Gryllus; species Gryllus bimaculatus. The sequence goes on along the minus strand of BOPP01000508.1, from coordinate 6,157 downwards.
TTTCCTCAAATGTGGGTGCATTTATTTATCTGGAACTTGTTTTTTCGTTTCCTGAATAATTTGTTTTTATAGAAATAGTTCCATTTGAACAGATTTCCCAGTTGCGAAAGAAGTACGGTCTGGTTGGGATAGCTTTCAGGAATACTATATAATCCATTTTGTTCATGAAAATAGTTTTGGATTACTCGCGAGGAAACATTTGTTATTTTCAAATGTCAACGCTTTTTTTGTAATACAACAAGAGGAAAAAGAAATGAGTTTCCAAAAAATTAATTTATTAACTAACTATACGTCAGATGCAGCATTACACTGACAAACATATTTTTAGGTATTTTATTTCATCTTCAGTGTCTTCAACAGGATATTAAGGAGAACTATAAAATGTACAACATATTTTTTTTACTCATAGTTTGCATTTTATAGTTAAAACATTTAATGATTTCCTTAATATTCTGTTGAAGACACTGAAGATGAGGTAAAATACATAGAATCATGTTTGTCAATGTAATGCTGTAACTGACGCATAGTTAGTTATTAAATTCTGTTGGTGGAATATAATTTCTTTTTTCCTCCCGCTTTATTACAATCATGGGATTCCACAATGTTTCTGCGTAAATTCAATGCTTTTTTGGAACATTTATTCATAATTCATAATGAACAGTAAGAAGATGTCGGAATCAGAATTCCAAAGAAGCGTCCGCAGATTATACTTTTCACTCATATGCGAAGTTTTTACTTTTTACAATAAAAAAAAGGAAGATTCGAATAGAGGGAAGGCAACTGAGAGACGAGGACACGGAAAAGTGACAGTCCAGGAGAAAGAAAACGGGAAAGCTTGAGTCACCTTCAGAAGTGAGAATGTCAAGGTAAAGAGAAAAGTCGTAAACGGTTTCATGGGAAAACATGATACGATGGCAAAGAAAGGACACGAGATGGTTGCAGGATGTTCTCGTGACACATTTTTCCCTCTCGACCACTCAAACTCGATTCGCGCGGAATGAGATTTTATTTCTCCTCCACATGGCAGACCAATAGTTTGATAATTAGTATGGTAATAGTTTGACCGATTGTTTGATGAGACCTACCGCTAAATGACGTTCCTGGCGATTTCCAGCTACGAATCAATACTGAAAGAACCCAGAAAATTCGTGATTGAA